>JYDV01000144.1:0-101782 GCA_001447645.1 Trichinella pseudospiralis
ATTTGTAAACAACATTACTCCATCTCAGCTAAAAGCTAAACTCGGCTATACGGTCATAAATCTATAACTGTCAAACTAACAATTCCTATTAATTATCATTTACCGTCATCATCATCACCATAATTATCTCTTTACTATTAGGAGGCATTATTTTTCTGTCTTATGTAATTTCTCATTATCATATATAATTAACGATATAAATAAATAAATAAATGAACACATTCATACATATATAATAATAATCAGAAACAAATATAATGTGATACATGCACCTTTTAGTATAAAAATCTTGAAATGTTTCAACTACTAACGCACAAATATAATAATAAATTATAAAGAAAGTGCATATTTTCCAGAAAAAGAGGCCTAAATAATTTTCTACAGATAAGAACTTTCAAATAATAATATTTGTAGAAATTGTTTGCTTGAGTTATTGTTTTACAAATTGAAATACTTTACAATACAATACAGCAATCCTCAAATTACAATATTTAATGCACACAGCTGTGTAGAATGAATACACCAACTGATCTGATAAAAAAGTACAAACACCAACTGATATACACAAATAAAATACACAAATGCAAAAAATATAACAACTTAATTTCACAGTTATAAGCTTAACAAAAATGAATGAAAAATTAAATTTCTTGTTGTAGATTAAAAATGAATGCACTAGAATTGCATATACTTTTTATATACGTATTATACTTTGAAAATATTCTAAATAACTTACAGAATTCGTGTAAAGTATTAAAAACCAGTCACTCTACGGCTTATCTACTTGAGCACCAACTGCCAACTGCCTTTTTTCCAAAGAGTTGCTAATTTGACAGAAAGCTTCTAGCAAATTGAGCATGTCAATTTTTTAACTGCTCTCACAAGACTAGTTCAAGGACATTCATTAACTTTAAAAATGTTTCATTTACATGAAACTAACATAATCTCAAGTCTGTTTTTTTTACTTTGGGCAACTTTCCATATTGTTCACTGTTTATGCTTTTAAGCTTAATATAAAAATAGAATATGAAAGTATAATTGCAATTCAAAACAATACCAATTATTCAAATCTGCAGATCATTTACAATATTATGATTAAATTTTAATTAACGATTACAGTAATCAATTTCTTTCTTTCTCTCTCTCTCTCTCTCTCTCTCTCTCTCTCTCTCTCTCTCATATATTGCATTACATGCATGTTTAAAATTTCAACAGTGTCCAAAGATTTTAAGCAATTCACTTACAAGTGCTTCAAAGCCAGTGTTTATCGGCAGTGTGCTTTAAAGTGGACAACAATGTATAACAACAAATTGCATTTCTTTCATAAATGGAAATTTGAAAAATATCTAAAATGTAAACAGAATTGTAAATAAATAAATCTTGAAAAAATGAATAATAAATACAATCACAAGTAAACGTTTAAATATCAGGAAAAGTTGATGCATTTATACGAACAAACAAAGCATCCAACAACATTACAAACTTTGTTCAACGGAATTGACATTTTGCGACCCATGAAAAGAATCCGTTCATGAAAGATAAAATTAAGTGGAACTGAAATTTCAATTCTCGATCCAATCCTCAGACAGTGTAAGAAATTTATATCATATTGATAAAAGTTGCAAGTAATTAGCCGTTTACAAAAATCATGGGAAACAATTGTGAATTACGTTACAAACAACTACAAATGTTTTAAAAAATGTTCACTATACTAAAGGCTAATAGCAAACTTATCCTAAAAGACCAACAGTTTACTGTTGCATTAAAGTAATGCTAAGGCTAATTTTGTTTGCAGCAGATCCACAGCGATCAGCAAAGCTAACGCCATAAATTTCAATAAGCTGCATCAAAAAAAAAAATCATTACAACCATAACGTAAATAAAACTTCTCTCAATTTCAAATTAATTATCAAATAAATATTTATAAAATCTTTCAATTAGCATAAAAGTTTGTATAAATAAATATGCTATAAAACTGATTTTTGCACGACAATCATTCAATTCTCTTCAAAGCAATTCTAATCAATTTTCACATACACACTGCTGTATAACTTTTACAAATATACTAGCGCAAACGAAAATGAAAAATGAAAATATGAACATTTTCAAAGCTCTGCTATTAATTTTTTTTTAAATCAATAATCTGCAATTGCAATCATCGTCTATAAAACTGTACAATGTTGCTCTTGAGTAAAGTTGGTTAGCAAGATTTTGGAAAAAAAGAAAGCGTTGCAAGAATTTGATAAGCAAAAAAAATATCCAAAAAATAATCACTCTGTTATTTTTTAACAGACAAAAACAGCATCGTAGTATATCAAAATTAATTTGTCACAAGGAAACGATTAAAAATCCCGATAAAATGAAGCATATGCAGCATCTGTCCTTGCAACACTAAATTCGTTAATTTACGCTTCATCAACTGATATACAAGTGGCAAAAAAAGACAAAAAAAACAACAGAAATACAAATTAAAAATGAAACAATGAATAAATAAACCTTGAAATAAAAAAAGTAAAAAATAGGAATGCTGCTTAAATTAATTATATAACAAATAGTGCTATATATATATATATATATATATATATACAAATATGCATACAGATAAAGAGTTAAAGAAAATGGTGAAAATTGCCAAAATTGGCAAAATGTTATTAACGATTAAGTGATCGATTGATTGAAAGGCAGGCAAACAGCCTCTCGGCAAATTCGTCCGTCCGTTTAGTAGCAACTCAGCTTCCGTTCAGTCAGTCCATCCGAGACCGAACGGTATTATAAGAGCAGTGTTAAGCATTGCGTGGGCGTAGCTTCATGTCCATCCACTTTGACACATCGACGCTTCACAGAAATTGCCTGATTGCGTGATGAAGTCAAAAGAAGAAAATAACCAAGCCAAGTCGATTTTTGACTGACGACTCTTGTGTTCAATCCCTAGACAGTAAGGCGCCCGGAACCGTTTCACGGTCCAATCAAACATTGCTGATCAATCTTTATATGACCGGTCAGTGAATCCCCTGATGAACTTCAACGACGACCACTTATCGTCATTCAAGTTCCTTCCCATCGAATATATGCCAAATATCATTCACTGAGCATTACTTGTTTTGCCTCTCTGCCTCTCTCTATATCGTAAATAAGTAAATAAATTTCATCTTCTTTCTACATGCATAAAGAAATATGCATATATATATATATTTATTGCATGAACGAACAATTAATTTCACTCTTTTTTTCTTCAAATAACGATGACGATAATTATGATGATGATATTACAATAAATTATTCAGGCATGTATATTATTTATCGTTTACCAGTTACCAACCCAAATAAAATGAAAAGAAATAAAATTAGCAAAACAAATGCATAACTGTCAGTCAAAAAATATGAAGAAAAAAATCAGCTTCCTCGTCTAAATTTTACGTCAATGTTGTGAAAGAAGAAAAATTTGCAAAAAAAACCATAAAAAATAACTCTTCCTTAATCATCATACAGTAGTTAAGAGTGGAGAAGATCACTTTTGCAAATACTCTGAATTAAATAACTGATAATTTTGATAATATTTGTTTTAAAAAAAGTAAAAATTTAACCAAAACAATAATTTCACAAAAGGAAAAATTAGATATAATATTTTTTGAACTATCCATATATATATTTGTGGATTTGTGTTTGTGAGAAAGAAGATATTTTCTATTTTTGTATGCTATGCATTTTCCTGCTTGCGCCTATCCCCCTCTGCTTGTGTGCTTTTGGCTTTGCTGTGGGGATTAAAGCAATGGGCAGAGCAGAACCGCAGAAAAAGATCACATCAATGATTGAGAGACATACGGTGATCGATCAGACCGACAGAAACGAACGTCTGCACGACATCATTGCTGTTCGTTCTTTCCATTCCATTCGCTGCAATGCAGCTGTCAAGATGGAAAAAAAGGAAAAGAAGTATAGTAGAAGAAGAAGAACAACAACAACAACATGAGGAGGAGGAGGAGGAAATGGTACGTATATGTTGCCAGCATGTTTCACTCTAGCTTCTTGCAGCTAGTTAGTTAGCTAGCTAGTAATTCAGCCAGCTAGCCAGCCAGTCAGGCATGCAGCCAGCAAGCTTGTTGGTTAGTAGTTGTTGTGCATAAAGTGTAAGGCTGTTGTCAATTGAAATAAGAAAGAAAGCAAGAGAAAGAGAAGCTAGCATGCCGCGTTGATGAAGAAGAAAGAATTGTTGGTGCAATTGAGCTAGCTATAATATGTACGGCCCTGCCAACAAATTGATAAACCTTTCCTGCTTTTTTCATTTTTGAATATATTTGTGTATATATATATATCATAATATTTTTGAATAAAATTAATATGTTTTTTTTACATTTACAAAAGGCTGATTAACGGGCAGGTATCATGAAATGTTTACTTAAACAGTGTAGCTGAATGTGTGAAAGATAAAACAGGTTTAAAAGAAAAAAAAACTGAATAAAATATTTTCCAATAAATCCATGAAATGGAAATGTATGAACAATGGAATTTTAAAAAATGACTTTCACAAATTGTTTAAATAGTGGGAAAAGTGAAATCTGATTTCATGTTAAAACAGCTTTAATGAATAATCTAAAACTTGGGCTTGCTAACTGATTAGAATTACTCGAAAGAAGTGTTTGTTTGTTTACTTGGTTATTTAAGTGAATTTTATTGTTAAAAAAATCTCATTGTTGCCACTTTTGGAGCAGAAAATTGTTATACTATAGCGTTCAATGGAAAACAATTTGCAGTTGACTAGGCGTTTGTTAGATTCAGCTTTTCATATGAATCGTCTGCAATTCAAAAAATTACAAAAAAGCAATTCTTAACCTCTAACGAATTATTATTGTTATTCTCCATTTCTATATTCAAATTCAAATTTTCTTACAATCTTTTGTTTGCGCAGAGTATAAAGTTGATGATTGTATGAATGATGTAAATAAATTTTCACGCACAGAAATTTATTAATATTATTGTTGTTCCATTTGCTTATTTATTAGCATGCTGACTTTTCAGTGAAGCGAAGCAAAATGAATAAAAATCATTCAAAAATGAAACAGTTTTGCAACAACAATTTCCTGGCAGCAATTTTCAAAATAGCACTCTTTCTGCCAATCTCACGTTTTCGTATGAAATTCAACTATAACTTTTTTTTAATTCTAATCAACTATACATTGAAAATTCTGCTGTTCAAGTTAAAAATTGAAACTGTTCTTTTGGTTCAATTGTTCAATGATGCATTATTTGCTTACTTTGCAAGCGAACCATCCCAAGCTAAGTTGAACGTCTGAAATACCAAATTGAATTCAATTTTGATCGTATAACTTCAAGTGCAATTTTGCATCTGAACCCTCCTATTTGTACATCACTGACAAAGCTAAATCAGCAAAACAATTTGTAAAATACGACCGACAGCATTTGAAAATTATTCAATTGAAAAGTCAGAATAAAAATTCCATGGTTTTGTTTTTGCATTGCAATTTCTTGCAATTACGGACTAATAGAACTGAACGCATAATGTTTTATAAAAATATAATTTTCAAAAACTGCAATACAAAAATTTCACTGCCTGTTTGTTCAAATTCTAAAACCTCAAACGGCACCTTTCCAATGTTTTATTTATTTAATTTTAAAAACTGTTAAAATTATTGGCCCGAACTGTTGTTATTGAGCTAAGCCAGTGGCAGCAGCAGCAGCAGCAGTTAGATCGGAGCAGCTGCTTATAACTAATCTCCTTTCATAAATAAGCAGCAAATAGTTAAAGCCGACCACCTGTAAAGCAAAAGAAGTGATAAAATGCTTAAGGCTATGTATCCAAATTCAGGTCAACTGAAATAAAATTGCAAATGTAACTTCAGTTACAAGCAAAACAGCAAAGCCGATCGATGCCTGGCCGGAAAAGCTGATATAAACATGGCTCATTAGGAACCGACGGTTGAAGAGGCAACATTGTGCCATTGGATTTTCGATCTTTGATTAAATCTACAATTCCCTAACGACCACGCATTGACATCCACTGTAGCGGCCGCTAATGATCACCATCAAACGATCCACACAATTGATGGGCCATTAGTCAACCGAAAACTGTTCCTCTGATAGAGCAAAGCCAATAACTTATCACAACAAACATTATCAACTATCATTATTTTACATCGGCAATTTCCATGTTATTTCAAATTATTATTAAACAAAAATAAATATAAAATAATAACACTCATACCTGTACATACATATAGATACAATTTTAGCAGAATGCTGTGGTTGTTGTTGAAACTTTATAATGCTAAAGTATGATTTTCGAGTATTGAACTGGATAAATAGATGACTAAAGTTTCACTGAATAACTGATTGACTGAGAAGCCAATAAGTTGTTTATAAGTGTAAAAGTGTACGTATCCGTGCCGTGCGTGTGTTGTGCGAGTGTATAGAAAATGACGATTGTTAATGAAAATATAGAGAAACCAGGCTATGCTGATTCGTCCAACCAAATGCATTTGTTGTTTTCTGTTGTTTGATTGGTTGATCAATTTCGAAACAGCCGTGTTGTACAGTGTTCCTACATTAATAATCATATTCCATCATTGGTTAAGCTTTGACAAACTGCTTAGCTTGTCTAGACTGGCAGCTGCTACGCGCGCATCGCGTCCGGATAGTAGCCTCAAAGCGCGCCTGTCTTCAAAAATAATTGACTCCGCTGAGCAACAGTTTGTGACATTTGGAAGTAAGGCAAAATAAATCGGCTTCAAATTGAAGAAACATTTTGAAAAGTAGCTCTAGCCATCCATATCTTGATGATTCATTTTCAACTGGATGAAAATTTGAAGATAAAATGTCAACAAAGATCTTACTCAGTGAACAAAAAAACAGAATGAATTTCTTGAATAGCTCGTCCTCTTTAAATTCCATAAATTAAAGCTACATTTTCAAGCTTTATCTGCACAATCTTATTGGTTTCACTTTTAATTAGCAAAAAATATGATTCACTATTTTTACAAGTTGCAATTTTTCAAACTAAGAATTCTATCTCATTTTTTTAAAACTTTATCAGAAATAATATGTAAAGATATTCATTTTCTTTATTCGAAAAGCTGAAATTTAATTTTTTTACAATTATGCCACTTCACAAAATATTGACAATTGCATTTGTAGCTTTATGATTCAGATCACCAAAGTATAATGCAAAACAATATGACCAACACTGTTGTCATTACTGTCGTAGTGTTGTATGATTTTTCATATCTTATTATTAATTACTGAAAAAATTGTGCATTATTTTTCTCTAAAGATTTCCATGAAATATCCCGTCGAATATGCACCATTTATGCAATGGTAGGAAGATTGTGGATATTAGCCATAAAGAAATACAAATAGCAACCCAAATGTTAATAATAAAATTTAGTTATTTTTCTCGGCAAATAGTTTTCTGTCAGCAGTGCATAATAACAGGAAAAGAAATTTTTGAATTCAAATTTATGTAAAATAAAATCTTAAAATTTCAATTCCCGACTTCTGTGCTTATAAGCAGTGCATGTAATCAATAATAAATTGACAATATTTCAATTTCTAAATTTTATCAGTTTATATAAATAAACTTTCGATGCAAAGCAAATTGTACATTTGCAATTCGAAGTACAGTTAACCAACTGATTTGAATTAACAAACACCGCTTACCAGTGATAGAGGAATATGAAGAATTTGCATAAAGATATTTTTGAAAATTTAATACAATTAAACAAATCCATCGTCATTATGTGAAATATTGCTAGTAGTCATACTATATGCAAATTTATTTATTTGACTCATTTCAAAGAACTTTTCGTCAAATTATAACTGCAATCTCATTTTCTCATCTGTCCCTGCTAAAAGCCGATATTTGCAAGAAAAAGATAAATGAGTGACAATTGGCTATTAATCTGATGGTGCATAACCATTGAAAAATAAAAGGTCAATTGTTTTACAAGCATTTAATTTAATTGTGATTGAACAAATCAGCTGATGTCGAACAAAAAACCACTTCACTATACATAAATTAACATATATTCAGCTGTCATATGCGCGCGATTTGGTGAACAAGAAAGAAGATGAAAGCAAAGTCATATAGATAGCTATATATATGAATGTATTTGATATAAAAATGGCAAAAAACGAATGAAAACAAATTCTACATATAAATAATAAAACATTAGCATTGGTATCAGCAATTTGTAAATTATTAAAATTATAAGAGTTCAACAAAAATAACTTAATAAAGAAATAAGCACATACAATTTATTGTTTATTTCAATTGATTTATATATATATATATATATATATATATATATATATATGTATACGTAAATGCGTAAGCACAAAATTATAATAATGAATCAATATCCAATTCCTTGATTTCATTATTTTTCTATTTTAGTTTTTTTTTTAAATTAATGTTTTGAAAATAAATTTTTAAATAATTTATAATTAATTGGCTTGTGGTAAAGGCAACAACGCTGATGTCGAAGAATAAAAAAAGAGCTTCAAAAGTTACCGACTTATGGTCAATTGTTGAAAATTTGTCCAGAGATGTTGAAATTATAGCCTGCTTTTCAGATTAAATTTAGATTAGAAAAGAGTAAAATAATAATGAAAGCAAAGAACAAAGTGACCGCAGCAAACGGATCTCTGCAGCATTGTCTCGCGTTGCTTTTTCATCAAACGTTCAGGGTCTGTTTTATGCGCCAACTGACCAACCGTCAAAAATTATTATCGCTTTTTGGCGGTATTTTGAAAGCTTATCTTTGTACATATACATATACATCTATACATCTATACATATGCATATACCTACATATATATATATATATATATATATATATATATATATATATAACTTTGAGGTTAGTTTGTTCGAATGCTTCTTTTTTCCGTCACCGTGTTGGTCACAGCCAAAGCAATGGCCCCATGTGACCTTAAAATAGAAGCCGCTTTTCCTGGGTCAGCTGACGTCGAACAATCCAAAACAACGCGTGCCGTTTGCTCTTGGATCCGATTCACTGACTACAGTGGATCGCCATATGCTACGCCTTTTATCTTGATAATAGTTGAGTATTCTTTTGATTTAAGCAAAAAATTAATATTTACGTAAACATATACACACTTCAGACTTACAGCTATGATTATCCTGTTGTTGTGGTTATGGTAATAATTATTTTATACTAAACGACTTATAAATAAGTCATTTTTTAATACTTATTTAACATCCAAGCATCGACCATCTCCAAGGGGTTGAACTCCGCCCCTCTTCCCTGCACAAATAGCAAAAAACAATTATCAATTATGAAAAAAAAACTTTTTTCATGACAATAATTGAAACTTAAATGAAACGAAATTTTAAATGAATAGTGAAGATTTTTATTTCATATTTGATGAATTAATTTGATCGTTGTTCAAAACTTGTTCATTGTTAAACAACTGTCAAACACAAATCAATCCTTCCGAAATTGAGTATCTTCACCAACAGCAGCTGCTATTTTGCCTTTTGACCACTTCTACTAGTGCTTCTGCTACTGCTACTATCACTATTGTTATTATTATTATTATTATTATTATTATTGTTGCTGTTGTTGTTGTTGTTTATTTGAAAAATACCCATCATCATCTTGATACTTTTATGTAAAAATTTCCTTGTATTCAAATTTGTAATTTTGAATATACAATACTGTAAAAAAAAACAACTATCATTTTATGCTTATTCAATTGTATAAATAAGTCAATAAAAGAAAAAATTAATTTGTCAATCTATTCATAAACACAAGAATTGAAATTCAAAATTTCACTTTCAAAATTCAGAAAGAACATTGTTAATTTTGCAAATAAAAAAAAAGCCACTTCTGAATGTAGAAATTATCTTGTCAATGAAACAAATTTTATTTTTCAAATAGAAAAAAAAAAAATATTTTCTAAGCATCTGCGCTTGCATTTTTTGAAAAAGTTTTTTCGGTCAGTTTGAAAAGCTGATTATACGAGATAAAGATGAAATCAATAAAAGAGAAAGAATTTTAAAAAAAATAAAACAAAAGAATAAAAGAAAGCTTCATTTGAAGAAATTGTAAACGTAAAGAGGAAACGTTACAACAAATTGGCGGCATGCATTTGTGATATATCTACATCTATGTGTGTGTAGATGTAGATGTATATGCATATTTAGAGGAAAGGATGGTCGCTTAAATGGCATCCGTTCGGTTGTAAAAGCTTTTTATTTCTCTTTTATTGCTAAGCTCAAAAATAAATTAATCTCAAATGTAGCGAAGGAAAGGAAGTGAATGAAAAATTTCCCATTTTGCACATTTTGTACATTTCTGCTAGCCAGTTTCTCTGCTAGCCTTTGAGGCTTTTCATAAAAGACAGACAGACACACTGACAAGTGAAGCAGAAATTGATGAGCAATTGAAAATTTCCATTCCAAAAAAGAAACATCCAAAATCCCATAAATAACAACAAACTATTGCAAGCTTATTATTTATTTGGCTTTTCAAATTTTATGCAAATTTTTCAATATCACTATGAAGAACAGTTCACTTCAATGCCAAATAAACTACAATGTGATGCTTGCAAAAAATATGTAAACATGAAAATTTTATTGATTTGAGTTTTTATAAATTGAATAAAATCACCGTTGACATTTCGATACTTTTGATTGAAACGTTTATAACGAATTTCAGTATTTCAATAGTTTGAAGTTTTGATATTGATAATTTTATGATTTTCCGATAAAAAAAATACCGTTAATATTTTAAAAGATAATAGCAAATATTTTTATGTCAACAATTCAATCATTCATTATTAAAATTTGCAATGTAAAATGTTTAACATTAGAAAAAAAAACAACAATCATCAAGACCATGGAACAAATGAGATGATAAATAAAATTTCATAAAACAATTATTACATTTAAATTCTGCAGAAGTATTAAATTTTATGTGTACTTTATTTTTTACTATATAATATACAAATTCAACATACCTATAGCCACAGACACGTCCACTCGCAGACACACAAACACATACATAAATCAATGATAAACAATGTTGCTTCAAACAATGATTAATTTTCACTTCAAAGTAAAATTAATTGAATTCACGATAATTTAATGAATGATTTTTACTAGAAAATTAATTCATTTCACAATCAAAAGGTGAAATACTTGTTTATTTGTACAAAGGTGTTTGTTTGTTCATTAATATTAATAAAATATGACAATATTTTTTTATGTATTTGCTATACAAATTCAACTTATTATATTAATATCAAATGTATGGAGGTGTCATTTGATACATGTGTGTTGCATTGTATTAGGAATTATTTTCATTATTAATAATTGACCGTCAAAAATGATACATAACCCGTTTTTGTTGCAAATGCAAAATACTAAGTAAAATGTAAAAAAAAAAAGATAATCATGCAAACTCGTCAAATTATTTGAAATTATTCTTCGTTCGCGTTTCGTTCGTTTGCATTAAAACTTTTCCAAAAAGATATAAAAAGCATATTTATTTTCCTTTGACGTTCCTTTTGTGGCTCATGCTAATTTTTAAAATTAAATAAATAATAATTGTAACTGTTTGAATAAATGAATACCAGCAAAAACTGAGTTTGATCATTTGTGGACAAACAGAATCATAATTAAAATCATGCTTTTTATAATTAAATATTACATATTCATGTATTTTCAATTTGCACAAAAAGAAAAAAAGGAAATACACAAGCAACAGTTGCTTGAACAAATAATTAGCAAGAAGAATTTTGCTTCTGAAAAGTAAAAATAAAAATAAAATGTCAACTTTACAACTTTGCATAGTCAGTTACAGAAAATTTAAAATTGGAAAATATTGAAAATTTGATTTCAAATTCAAATCAAAACAAAGCATAATTTGCATGATTAATTTTAAAATTGCTTGTTCTCTTTTTGTATGGGAAAAAAGTGCACATAAATCGGTATGAAACATTATTGAAAAATCTGATGAAAAAAATGCAGGTGCTTTTCTATTTTTCTTTA
Source organism: Trichinella pseudospiralis (assembly GCA_001447645.1). NCBI lineage: Eukaryota > Metazoa > Nematoda > Enoplea > Trichinellida > Trichinellidae > Trichinella > Trichinella pseudospiralis. The sequence goes on from JYDV01000144.1 coordinate 12,032, forward strand.
TTTTAAGCTCACCGAGCTAAATTTATTGTTTACTTAACAAATTTTATTTGCATATATGCAACTACCAAGAGAAAAACGCTATTGAAACTATCTATTGAAAAGCTGTATTTGCATATTATTTATGAATAATTTTTAGCAGAATTTCTTTTGTAAATGTCTCCATGCCGGATTCTAATAAAAGTTTATGTATTGTACAAATGGATAAAGATTAAAATTTTTGAAAAAAGCATAAACAGAACAATAATAATTGGAAAAAATTGAACACAATACAGTACAAACAATTTTCAAATTGTCTACAAATTAGTAGTTTGCTGATGATGAATAAGAAAACAGCGGAAAGCAAATCGAATAAATAATTGCTTAATTAAATATTACCAAATGTTCAAGTGTGAGCATTCGTGATTCATCATCAATTTGCGTGTGATTAAACACATTTTAACGTCATTTTCTATCTACCAACTTTAATTACCATTTTAACAGCAAATTGTTCAACGTTGTTTGCATTTTTCAACAAATAAATAGAAAAAAAGCATTGCATGAATTTTATACAAACAATTTTTACCATTAATTTTTGTTATTCAATGAAATATTAAAAAGTGAATAAAACGGATTAAAATTCATTTAGTCTCAAAAGTTCATTTAATAATAATTAAAACTGTAGAGAGTAGAGCAGTTGAATGCTAAATCACAGATTGATAACAATCTGCAAGATGGAAGAATAATTAAAGTGAAAAAAATTTCCTGATTACTTTTAAAACGTATATTCATTTGCAGCCTATGACATGAAAATATTTAAATTAATTAAATCAACACCTAAAATAGCTCTAAAGCACTGGTCAAACGACAGAAAACAAATATTCAAATAATTACCAACACAGATGAAAAGAAAACAATGGAAAAAGCATTTTTTTAAAAATATATTCATACGTAAGATTTATTTTTTTAGAAGCTCAAAAAAGATCACTTTCATTCTTCATCTTAATGAAATAAATCAGTGTACGATTTCAATGTATGAAAAGTATTTTGAATAAAACTGAGAAACTTTTTTATGTTTCATGTTAGTTAAATAAAAAAAAATACTTGAATCAATTCTATTAATAGCATATGAACTGAAATTCACATTTTGTTAACAATGTATATTTATTGTTAATCTCAAATAAATAAATAAATCAAATAAATCAAACTGTATTTGCTACGAAAGGAATTGTAATCAAATAATAAATGAACAAAAAATATGAATTTATCACTGCTTTTAAAATTTATTTCTTTTATTATTTAATTATCTATAAAGTGAATGAAGCAAGCATAAACAAATTTCATTCATTGCAAATCAACACCCGCATATTACGAACATCGACAGATTGTAAAACTGTTTCAAATAACAATGATAATGAAAAGAAGCTGCTTAAAATCTGTCAGATATTAGAAACACAAAATATCACATATATTATTTATATATATAGTGCATTTTTTTTGAACATTCATTGAAAAAAATTCAAATGATACTGATGAAATAGATATACAGCTTGAACAATGAAAATTTCTATTCTCACGACGCAGTTTGAAAAGAGTAAATACTTTCTTAGATTGCAGGTCAAGAGAATGAACTGAAGCAAAAATTTGACATACGCGCAGAAATACACCAACTGATTAGCTGATTATCTCGGTCATTGGCGATGTACGAAGATGTAAAAAATTGTTTTTTATTTCTGTGCAATGCAATGAAATGCAGAAATTATTTTTGCCAAATTAGACAATGAAACTGAATCATAGGCAAATAGATGAAAATTTTTCATAACTATTGAAAGATATATTTGTACATCCCGTTTACATTATCGTGTTAAAGTCCCACCTTTTTTTGAAAAAAGCAATTATTTCTGGTAAAAGCTATTCAAATAATTTATGCAATAGCATAATGTTCACGTTAATTCACATTTTGTATATAACAAAAAAAGGATAAACAATGCATAATTGTTTCCGGAATTAAACTTTACAAATTTGGTCTTCTTTACTTACTAAACACGTCATAAAAAATACAAAAAAAAATAAAATTATATTATAAATTCATCTATGCCTTTACTGTTGCAATATTTAATAAGTTACAAGCTAAAAGTATGATTCATTAATGATAATTTAAAAAATAAATCGAATCAATAATTTAGCACAATTTTGTAAGTTATTTATTTAAAATAAACAAATTGTTGAATTTATTAAATTAATATATTAAAATTTCCATTTTAATGTAAACATTTATGGTGTTAATGTTCAAAAGAAATGTCGACCGTTTTCGTAACAAATAAATCTTGAAAAGCAACAAGCATACTGTATAATATTACATATTTTAACCAATCGTATTGTTGAAAGTAACTATTCTGCTTGATTGTTCATCAGTGTAAGACGTTTTCTGCTTTTTACTCTTTTGAAATAGGCTAAGTTAGAATTAAAATTCTCCTGCGTTGCATGTTTATGAATTCAATTGATGCAAGTAACCAGAATTGATCGTCACTTTTAAGTAAGCAATTTAGCAATGTTCACGTAATCCACGTGCGCAGTTTAACTTTTTTGAACTTCTTTTATCTCAGACTGTTTTATTATTTTATTATTTGAGAATTGATCGTGCACTATTTGAAGTTAAATGAAAATTATTTCATAAGTCAGTTGACATTATGTTTGCTGTTTGCGTGTTTATTACTTTTTTCGTTGTTTTTGAAGCAGAACATTTAACATCAGAATAGTTAGCCTTTCTTTTCATGCAATACTGAAAAAATTCTCAACTATTGGCAACATTGTTCAGTGAAAGAAATTTCAACTGTTCAAATCATAAATGTTCAGTAATGAAACTCCTTGTTTCCATGTGTCAAATTGTATGAAACTGTGCATGAATTTGGTCAAAGCTTTACGTTGAATGGTGATGGTAAAAAATGAACGCGCTTACTTTACGCTAACAATCAAGGGCACCATTGTCAGATGGTAGTGCTGCGCATAAAGGTCAATTATACGATCAGGTCAAAGGGGGAATTTTGTTTTTTTGCTGTTGACCTATGATTGTTTTCTGTTGAATGCGGCAATAAAGTGATAGAAATTTTTCTTTTACAACGAAAAATTCTCAATTTCCGCTAAGAAATATGTGAAGAATTAAAATTTTTTCAGATAAAATAAATTACTGACTGATCTGATTTAAATATTTCCGAGATTTTGTTGAAGCAAGTTTTGGTGGAAAATTTTCGGTTGGTTTTTCATTCGCGTGCAGAAGGTGAACGATTGTTTGCGCTGAAATTTCTAATATATATTTTTTTTAATCTTCACAACTTTAAAAAGAGCTAAATTGATAATTTGAATAAAACTAGCATTTTTTTTATCAGTTTAGAAAAAGTGAGCATTTCTCTCTCTAATGTTGAAGTTGGATTTTAACAATGAATGAATTGTTCGTTCGTTTAGGTGGATAATGTCACGTAAGAGGAAGTATTATTCCACAGCAGTTGGGAAAAAGACGTCCAATTTGAACAATAGCAATGCTTCAACACAAGAAGATGCTAATGCTGTGGTGCAAGTGGAGGGTGACAGTTGTCGTCGACGTCGTGGCAACGCTGGTGCTGTATATGCAATGGTGCACAAATTGACCGACCCGATCGCGGGCTCTTATCCAAATGGGGTGTCACCGAAGCAGATTTTAGATTCGTTGAATTTTGTAAGAGAAGGTGACAACAGAATAACTCGAAATCAAGTTCAATTGGAGTTGTCACGAGGTGTCAACGCTGGACGCTACGTGCATCTGGCACCCGGTATTTACAAGACGGTGCACAACGAAAAGAAAAGTCAGATCTCCAACAAGCAAGCAACCCCACCAACTGGTACGTGTATGAGGATGTTGTGAATAAAATATTGACATGAGAAAAGTTAGTCGATTCTGTTTGGTGGCGGTTTCCAAAGCGACATCATCAGATGTGTGCTGGAAATGCCACCGAGCATGCGAGTGCTTTTTCTCTTTTGTAGCCGATTTCAATTTTGTATTATGCAATCGTTTTCCAAATGCAAATTTTGAACAATAATTTTTCTGTTCTTGTTATTGCATGCTCACAGGTAGAAAAGAAGAAGAAGCGTCAGCAGTTGTTTCGGAAGAAGCGAATAAAGCGCCAGTGAACGTAGTAGCATTGCCATCGCCATCGCTGGTTCCTCCACCGAAGTTTGAAAAAGATGAGTAAGTTGTGCATATTGGAATATTTATGAAATTTGCCAATACAGTTATGAATAATATGTGTGATGCAGATTCGGCTTGCCGACGCTTCGTTACGATCCAGTATTGGTGGAGGCGGCAAAAACGGACGTACAAGCTTGGTCGGTGGCTCAAGTGCGCCAGTTCATCGAGAAGCTCGGCTTTCACAAAGAGGCCGAACATTTTGAACGTGAAGTCATCGACGGCTGTGCATTATTGTTGCTGGGCAAAAACGACTATTTGTACAGTTTGCAGTTGAATCCCGGCCAAGCTTTGAAAATATACAGGCGAGTTTGCACCCTGCGTGCAATGATCTCTGGGAATCCTTGATGCTCGCTTTTTCCTTGGACTGCACTGGGTAGAGTTTGAGAAGAAGAAATTCACCGTACAATATTCTGAAGCCAATAAAAATTGTATAATTCTGATTTCAATTAAGAGAAAAAAGAAAAGAGCATCATCCTGATATAAAATTTGCTCTTTTTGAAGACGCATTTTTTAAAGCAATAAATTATTCGTTATTTTTTTTGAAATGGCAAAATTTGTTGCGGGCATGAAATAAATTGTATATATCTAGCGAAAGGCAAAGTTGAGCAATATATATATAATTAATTAAATATAGGAGAATGATTTTTATGTTCAGAAACCAATCCAATCACGGGAAATCATTTTGCATATGGTCAGTAATTGAATGTTCACCGCAGTCGATATTCACACACATACACTAATTTTATCGATTAACTGTGCTATTATTGCCTTACATATGAGAACGACATTGAAGCATTGTTGAACAACAAGTGCTTTTATTTGAAAAAATTTACCATCTTAAATTAAACGAATAAAAGAAAAATGATATAAAAATACAAAATTATACATAAATTTGAAAAAAAATTTCATTTTTAAATAATTCAATGGAGTATTTTTGTTTAAAAATTGAATGAAAAGAAAAATCATTTTTTAGGCAAAATATTTCCGGAAACTGTATGCTTTTTGTTGTTGCAAATAAATTGCACAACATCGCATGAAAAGTGAGAAAACAATTTTTTTTAAAATAAACAGTAGTCCTTAACAGTAAACTTTGAAAAACAAAGAAGGGAGTATAAAAATCGTCAAGTTTAATTATTGTATATTGTGTTGAAAAAAAACAAGAAAAAAAAATCAATCAATCAATCATGGAATAAAAATATCACCCACACACTTATATATATATATATATATTTTAGTTATTAATTTTTGCATAAAAGTGAAAAATAATAGTTTTGAGAAAAATTATTAACTTTGAAAACTTGATTGTCAATTTCGGTGAAAATTGAAAATTGCTTCTTTGCTCTAGGCAAAGACCTTGTCTTGTCTAAAAGAAAAGCCTGTCTACACTTCCCTGCCCTGCGATGTTTCAGTCGATGTTCCGTTGGTGAACAGAGAAAAAGAAAAAAAAAATGCATTTCACTTATTTGTCATTGGAAATTTTCACACTCGGCCTGTTGTATTGCTGCAGTTCAATTTATTGCAAACCGTTGCCTCGTTCAAGCAAGTAAATAAAATAATAAATTTAAATTAAAATCAGTTAGTTATTCATGCATGCATATTAATTTCATCGTGAGAAAAGTGGTGTGCTGTTTTTGTAGAATATAAACAATGGAATATTAATAAATTTATTGTTACTATTTTTGGTGTAGAGTTAGTTGATCATTGTGATGTGATGTGACGGATGACCTTAGTTGTAAATTTAAGCATACAAACTTATCAGCGTGCTTTATTATAAGTCAAGCGCACAGTTTTGTGAAGTGTTGAATGACCAATCAGAAATCAGGACAACGTGACGACCTTATTTTTGCATATTCGAAGTGGAATTTCAATGCAGTTCAACGACGGATGACCAAAAAGCTCAACTAGCCCATATTTGAATTTGAATTTGACTTTCTCTGTCACTGTTGAACAGAATTAAGCAACGTAAATTTAGAACGCAAATCAACTTGTCAAATTTAGTTTTCCAAAATGTCAACAGATTAATTTATAATTATTTTGTTAATTTGAATAATTTAGAATAATTCACTTATTACCAACAACGTCATCACGCGTTCGGTATAAACGTCAAATGCCAGGCTTTGGAATAATGGTGAGGAGAAAATGATTTAAAAAACAAAAATTTTTTTTTAATTAAATTTTCCAAATTATCAATTTTTAGAATCCGATGTTTCACAACACGGAATATTTGTCATATGCGGATATGGGAAATGTGCACTTTTGGAGCGACGGTTGGCTTCTACCGCCGAACGTTTACGCAAGTGACCTTGGTCCTTTTGAATTTTATCCGGTCGGCACTTGGGTCGATTTCATGCCCGGCTTGAGCGACAGTCCGGCAGTGCTCGGCGGCAGGGGGGTTTTGTTCGGTTGAAAATGTTCACAAATAAATTATTGATATTAAAATTTAAATTTTAAAAACGAACAGCAAAATTTCTTAAAAGCAAAAATGACAAAAACCATCACTTCGGGGTCATGCGCTTGCGCAAGAATATGGTTAAACAGGTTACCCTGACCTGATGTATGCGGGTCGTCAGTGAACTGGAACGGTTTTAAACAGCCCCCACAAGCCACGCCTTTTTCACAAACGCGCAACCATGCCGTCGTACATTATTACACTAGTGACACTGCTGTGCACAATGCTGACCATCTGCAACACCTCACCCTTGTAATGTTGACGATATATATATATATATATATATTATTTATTTATTTAGTTTTGTTTGAAAAAATTCAAATTCTCTTGTTTACTTATTTACTATTTCAAGATTTGACCATTCGAAAATGCACAACCGCGTCAAACGCTTAGTTCCTGGTTTCGGAATATTGGTAAGTATAATAATTTACATTTTGAAAACAACTTATTTATGCATATGAAAATATAAACAAACAAACACTTACATTTTGTTGGAAAAGTTTTTCTGAACATCTTCATTCTGAACATTGTTGTGGACGGATGTGAAATTTTCGTGCAATTCACTCGTGTAAACTATTTTCGTAAACTGATCACATTTCTCAGTTCAACAGAACTCGAAGGTTTTAATCGAATTTAGCCGATAAGAGGGGCAAAAAAAATTTGCATCAATCGGCTATCAAATGTTGTTTACATTGCAGAATCCGTTGATCAATTCGCCGGCGATGTTGTACCCGGATCCGGGAAATGTGCGCTTTTGGGGCGGTGGTTATCGGCCTGTCCTGGCGGGCTCTATATACGGCATGCCGATTTCGATGCCGCCGAATGCCGGCTTTTTGCAACCTCTACTACACGGGCAACAGAGTTACATCAACAGTCAAGCTTTGGCTAGTTACAATCCAATGTCAGGCTATGCAGGGATGCTCTATTGAAATTGTCTCAATTTTTACAATTCACACTATTATATTAATAAAGTTTAATATTAAAAAGAAAAAGAAAAACATCACTTAAAACTGTTCCAATGTTAAAGTAAAAATTTTATAATACATTTTCAACAGCAAAATTTTTCAATTTACTTTTTAAGAAATTTCAGCTTTTGAATGAATAAAATTCAACTAACACAAGTTGAAAACTAATTTTCATCGGCTTACATGCTCTACAAAACATTTTTTCAATGATAATTCACTTTGTGATCGAAATTAACTATTCACATACATGGTATATTATATTTAAAAATTTAACAATAAATATGCCATCTATTATTAATTTGTCGAAAATTTATTCAAAAACTAATGCAATGAAAGTTTTTTTTATTCAACTAACAATGACAAGAAATAGAATATATTGATTCAGTGCAACCATGCTTGAAGAGGCTTCAAAAATCGCTTACACGACCTTTACGTTCCCAGTCACCAAATCGAGTCGGCTCCACTCCAGCTGGTCCTCCAATTTCACCCGTATGTGGATTTACACCATTCGGCCAATTCGGTATTCGAGTTACCACCGTCTGCTTTTGCGGAGCAATCAATTTTTCCAACGGAACATCCGGCTTTATTTTCTGCAAATTGCTCTTGCTAGCAGCAGTTGATTTCTTTTCCACACCATTCTCGTCTACACGATTGGAAATTGTGCACAATAAATTCGCTTCTTCACCAAAGCAACCAAGTACACGTAAGCTCTTGTTCTTCAGCACAGCATTTGCACATAAATTCCACTGCTTGGATATTTCCAAACAGCAACGACAAGTAAAGCTCATAAATTTTCCAATTCAAATTAATTGTATATATCCGTTATATAATCAAACAGTGTTCAATTTTTTTAACAACATCAATGTCAAATAATAACAATATTTTACAGTATGAAAAGCATTTGTTCCGAATTGCAAAAATGAATTGAAAAGCTTAATTTAAATAATAGAACAACAACTGAATATGTTGAAGTAAATTTAATTTTATTTTTAGATAAATCAATTTGTATAGTTTAATAATTAAATAGAATTTCTTTTAATCAAGAAAATAATACTTGATTGTTTCAAAACTTACACGTACTGTACTGTGTAAAATGCAATTTATTTGACTTAAAGTTGAAGTTTAACGTTATTTTGGGGTAAAAATGAATTATATTCATTTTTATTTAAAAATTAATTTTCAAAATTGTATTTATAATAAAATTCAATTGGTGTGTATTGACATGCAATACTGCAAGTTGGTGTTGCTTTGATTTTTGCACTTTAACAAGCATTGAATGTCATGTGACTTTGCATAATTCATTTATTTCAAGTTCCATGGAAAATTCAAACAACAATGATTTGCTCAAGTCAATGGAAGAGTTGGATGATTATTTTCAAAATGCAATTGATCTGATTCATCCTGATCATTACGGTTTCGACAGTTCCATCGTATGTTATTTACGTGACGATCGCATTGCCAGAGCAAATGCGCTGTCAAAAAATGGTTTGAATTCATTCATTGTCACTGTTTCAGATTGATCAATAGTAGATGTTGTATATTTTGTTTCAGGAAAACGAGTGAGCCGCGCAAAGTGGGAAAATTTGAAATATTTAAACGACCACTTTCGCTACACTATTTCCAGCATATGGGAAAAGTTGGAAAAAACCAATCCTGAAAAACTGTTAGAATCCGAAGAGAATATGATTGATCAGAAGCAGTTGAAAAAGTTTGAAAAGTGGGAAAAATTAACCGAAGAATCGAAAAGTTGAACAGTTTTTCTTTCTCATTCTATGAATAAATGTGTTTTTTGATTTTTTAGAAGATGATGCGATTATGCAAAAAATCAAATACAAGAAAATTTCGAAGAAATCAAATAAAAAAAGTGCAAATGCGAAAAAGGAAAATGGTAAATTGAAATCAAAGCAAAAATTGCATCATGATAAAAGTGTCAAAAAAGAGAGTGACAACAAAAAATTAACTCAAGTGAATGCTGTTGCTAATTGTAATAATACTAATAATGGTTTATTGAACAAAGTGGAAGAAGAAAAAAATGGAAAAGCAGAAGTTTCGTACAATAAATTCGAATTTGCCAAAGTGACCGGCTTCAAAGTGAAGCAAAAGAAGAAGAAAAAGAAGAAGAAAGGTGACGCTGAATTCGCTGCCGAAAAATACACAGGAAGGGATTATGCTCGTCTTTTGGAAAAAGTCGAACGCAGACAGCAGAAACTTCAAATGTTGGAAAAAAGTGATCCAAAAAAAGCTGAAACAATCAAACAGCAATTCACCTGGGATTCGGCAGTTAAACGTGCTGAAGGTTTAAAAATTAAAGTAAGTTTTTCTTTTTACAATATTGTTTTTTTTAATTTACAAAAATAAATGATCTTCAGGATGATCCTAAAATGTTGAAAAAAGGTTTGAAAATGAAAGAAAAACGTAAAGCATCAAACAAGAAAAAATGGCAAGAACGCAAAGAGGCGGTTGAGCGTGTTAACAAGAAAAAACAAGCCATTCGAAAGGCAAATATTCAGAAAAGAGTTCAACAAAAGAAAGAAAAGCGTCTAGCAAAAGCTCGAAAGAGGAAACAGAAATGTTGAACTTGATTATCAAATTTCCATCGCTAGTAGTATAATAATAATAATAATAATAATAATAATAATAATAATAATAATAATAATGATAATAATAATAATAATAATATTATTATTATTATTATTACTGATCAAATAAAATGTTTTTTTATAAAAATAAAAAGTTATAAATAAATAAATAAATAAATAAAAATATATTACATTACATTAAATATAAAAAAACATAGATTAACAAAAATTTTTTTTTGAATAATATTCCATGTTGCATTCGTTACCAGATTGCTTCGAAACGCACATCTTTGAACTTTTCTTCTCGAGCTTTCCAATATTCACCGTTGAAAACGTATTCAATTTTCTTCGTCACCGGGTTGTATTGTTTACTTGAATTAAAAATAATCAAATATTTGCATTAATTGAATGTTGAAAAAAAAAAGAATTCAAACACATTACTCGAACCATTTTGGTATGTGCGCTTCGCATTTCAATGCTTTTTTCTTACGTTTATCACGATTGAACTCTTCAATTTGATGTTTGCACTGAGCCGCTTGATCCATGTCACCGTTTTCGAGCAATCTTTCAAAGAAAAAAGAAACATAAAAATATATTCAAATTTTAAATTAATATATTATATAATTTCAAAATTGGCACCGTTGATCCCGCCGAAAACGAGTATCAGTCGGTGGTAGTTGGGGTCTCATCTCTTCGGTCAGTTCGTTCAAGCCCAACACAAACTTGCTGAAACCGTAATATTTGTCCGCTTCTTCATACAATGGAGCTGGTGGATGAAAATCAAAATTAATCAAATAAAAAATTGAAATGGATTCACTAACTCGGTTGCCAAATGCATTCAGAATCCAAATAGATCGCTTGATGCCAATTTCCAGAAAGAACATGCACGCGTGTATTTTCATTGTTAAAAATTTCTCCAACAATATCACCGCGTGTATTTTTACTATCCTGAATATAATGAAAATAATTTTCAATTCATCTTGGCTTATTTCTACTGTTCAACACTTTACTCACTGGTCTCAAAGTTACATCTGCATGAGCAACGACACCACTGGCTTTGTAACAACTGACCTTCATCAAACCTTGGTGTTCAAAATAGCGTGAACTGCTGATTATTCGGTGAAGATAAGTTGTCACTTTATTCCACGTGTAAATTTCTTCATGTCTGAAATTGAATTTAAAAAAAATTGATAAAATTCCAACAATATGCAGAAATGGAAATGATCAAAACAGTGAGGAAAAAAAAGAGAGAGAGAGAGAGAGAGAGAGAGAGACTTTCTCAAAAGCAGCTGCAACGACATATCCGGCTTGATTTCCAAGCTACCGCCCCAAATTTTCGCCGAAGCTCCCAACGTTTCTGTCATTTGCCAGCTTTTACTGTCCGCATAGCAGGCACTAACTGGTGGATGATGAGAAACTTGCTCGGCAATAAATTTCCATCCCAAATCTTGCCGGATGTATTCGTACGTTTCTCCAAGTACAGGATTGAAAGGCTTTCGTCCAGTACGGTATATTGTATTACAATACCGTGACATTGCAAAACAACATATAAGAGCCTGAAAAAAATAATACAAATACAAGAGAATTATTAACATAAGAAAATAAAAAAAAATAATAATACTAGTCGTCGATAGGGATTTTCTTCTTCGTTGGCTTGGTCAAGCAAATTTGAATATTCCATCTCTTCGCAAAGAATTTGCAAAACGTTCAACGGTTCAAAAACAGCCACTGGCAATGATATGCTTATCAGTGATTTTCCAATACATTGTCTGAATAAATTCCAAATCGAAATGTTGATGCTTTGCACTGACGCAGGCAAACTGATACGGCTGGGTGGCTTCACGTCCGGCATGATAAAATCTTTGTTCACATCAGCAGCATCATCTTCGTCCAATATATCCGAAGATTCTTCATCAGATGTCGTCGCTTCGCTGACTTCATTCAACATTTCCGCATCAAATGCCACAGGTTGAATCATGCCAACTTCCTATGTGGGAAAAATTTTTTTTCAAATTAAAACATTTTAAAGTTTAAAACAAACTGTTTAAATGGAATTTAATTTGTGTACTTACTGCAGAATGGTGTTTTTCATTTTGAATTTGGTTTAAATACTTTTTCGCATTAATATTAACTAAAATAAACAACTTGACCATATTAATTATTAATAAGAAATTTTCATTTACAGTGCTCTGCATAAGCAATGAAATTGTTCTGAAAAAATATAAATTCATGCACTGCGTCTTCTTCGTCCATTCCACTTTTGCCCACTTTGAGATTTTTAATTTCTTCCGATTTAAGAACTCTTTTCTTTAAATTAATTTTTTTCTGAACATCAAATTTCAAATTTAAATAATCCAAACAAAAAAAAAATTAATCAACAAAACTTACTGTCAATTTGCGAAATTTTCCTGGCATTTTTCTTTTGGAATTCTTTTTTCTTGTCACGCATCTCAGATAATTTTCCTAAACAGACAAAACAATTGTTTTGAAAAAAATATTACAGTAACTCCAAGAAAAAAAATCTCAATTTACAGTGAGAGATTTTGTAACCGCAGCCGCATTATGCAAGCCTATCACAATTTGGTCCATTCGTGCACTTAAAATTTGCATACTCTTGACAGCTGAAATTTTACAAATTGTTAATTGATTGATTGCTTGATAGAAGAAAAAATTATTCTTTTCTTACCCTCTCCAGGAGGAAAATAGTCTTTGTTGGCCATCTTTTGCAAAAGTTCAGTTTGGCTTTCACGCAACGTTTTGGCGTAATTTTGATGCTTGAATATCAAGTGTAAAAAGTTGATAAATCGACCCGTACTTTTCATCTATAAAATTGTAGTTTAATTTTAAAAATTGAAATAAAATTCAGTTTTCAATTTGAACAATTACTTTCATTTGAACAGCTTCTCCGCCGTCGTCCAGCATCACACAACGACGAGGTTTCGAATAAGTTATGTTGCAATTTGACAAGTTGAAAACATGAATTTCCCGCTTGACAAGAAACGGCTAAAAGAAATGATAAAAATGTAAAAATGCACATGTCGTCTAAAGTAATTCAAATTCAGTCATTTTTACATCCGCAGCCCGACGGTAAATCTTCATCAACCCATTTTCCAAAATAAAAAAACGCTGAAAAAAATTTTTAAACAATTAATTATTATTCGTGCTCAAAGAAAATCCAACTACCCGCTTCCATCGAGGAATCAGATATTTCTTGTGCAGGTAGAGTTCGCCGAAAAATGCAATTGGAATTTGCATGCCCGTCGAACTGTTCGCTTCTTTCTTTGGCTCATGTTCTGAAGAATCCGAATCGCCTATGAAGAAAAAAATTTTTTTTAACATAAAATTTGCAAAATACAAGAAAAATAAATAATTCAATACTCCTCAACGATGCCATTCTGACCAACAAAAATCACTGAGAATAAAGTATACGGCTGAATTTAAGGGCAAACTATCAACAACTTTAAAACACATTAAAAAAAAACTTTAAATAATATCAACAATACATACTAATCATTTAGTCATACTGTAATTTTAATTTAAAATTTATTTGTGCATAAATAAGAAATTAAATAAATATAGAGTATATTTTAAAATTATTAAAAATGAACATTGAATAATTAAATAAAAACACGTCACTCACAATAATCATGTTCGTGTATTGTTCAAGGATGGATATTTTTTTCCTTATTTTCACCATTTTGCATTGGTTTGTCAATTTTGGTGACATTTACAAATTTCAGCAACACGCTAGAGATGTTTCCAATCGGCAAAAATTACCTTTCTTTCAAACATCTTTCTCTTTTTTTAGGTCATACTGTAATAGTTTGTACTTTCATCTCATAAATTTGATGTTCTGGTTTCGAGAACAAAATAGCCGTCGTCAGCCGAACTAAAAACAAAATAAAATTACATAAAATAATTTGATATCTAGGCAAAAATTGAATTCATTAAATTTACAGGAATAAGAAAAAAAAGCTGAACAAAATTTCAAATATTGTTAAAATGAGAAATGAATTTGTTGTACAAATGAATAAAAGTTACACTTCGAACAAATGACGATGGCAAAAGCCTGAACAACTGCACACATCAAACGTAGATGATATTCAAATGGCGAATTGTTATCAAAAATTTCATTTCAATAATCTCACATAGCGTTGAGCTGAAAAATTCCAAAACGCCTAATCATATTTCTATCGCCATCGTTTATCGATTATTGTCGTTGTGAAATGGAAAGCAAAAAGAAAAAAATTAATAAAAATCTGTGGAAACATATTTTCGTTTCATGTCGGTTCTTGTTCAATTTGAAAATGCCATCACCAGCAGCACCATGGCACAGTTGACAGAAAATTTCAATCAAATCCAATCCAATTGGGAAAAAATGTCTTCATTTTCAAATCTGCATGAAAAACATCTTCACAATTCAAAAAATGGTCAATCAACGTTGCATGAAGTGTAACTGAATTTTGACATCCAATAAGCCGCCAACTTTCGTCCAAGTCGTCATCACGGCAGTGCCAAGTCAACTAAGTTGAACGTCAACGTCACACCAAGATGGTAAGCATATTTTAGACGGATACTATTCATGCAAGAAAAAAAAATTTTTTTTTAAATTATGCGTCGTGTTGTAAAATGCAAATTTTCATATTTATATAATATTTTCAAACAAGTACAAAATAATAGAAAAATAATTAATGGTTGAAGAAAATTTCTTATCAGATCTGTGATATTTCAGATTACCATTTATAAGCAAATAACAACAACAATGTGCCTGTCATTCATATGCATAAAAATTTTTCGTACAACCTTTGCCAAATTTGTACTGACATTTGACAATTGAACGACATCAATTAATCAATAGCAAGCAATAGAGTGAAATTTCAATTTGACATGCAAAAGTGATGAATTATTAATAAAAATAAATATTACGCTGGTAAAGGAAAACAACAGCGACAAATTTACTTGTGGACTTTATTAAATTTACATAATTTGTTGTTGTTTCTTTTTTTTTCACTGAACACAATTGTAAAGAAACAAGCTTTGAACAAGAGATGCGAACAAGCCCGATGATAAGAGAAGAGAATATTCTCATTGTATATGCAAATTGATAAAATGTTTGTTTTGCTTATCATTTTGTTTACAAAGACCATAATATGCAATAATATTGAATAGTGGAAAAAGAAAAGAAGCGACATCTTTCTTGCATCGTTTTTTTTGCAGGTATTAATAACAGACGGTGTAGTCGTTTGATTGCGTAAGCGTCAAATATTGTTAGCAGAAGATTCAGAGAGGGCGGTGCCGCTGCCTATGCCGCCACCGCCCGCCCGCCCGTATCAGGGTCAGGGTTTTGATTCAAGCAAACCGGTACCCCTTGGATTGCTGCACCCTGCGACCCGGACCCGTCTGCGGCCTGTTTCCCCAAATTTGGACGGCTGTTCAGAGTTGCCAATGTCATTGGCCGACAATTCAACCAACTGCCACTTGTCGAACATACGAAAGCACCGACGTCAGCTTCGAAGCGATTGGCAAGGAGCCGAGTCGCCAGGTGGCGCCCCTGGGGGCCAGAATTCAAGCCCGCCAGCGGTTCCACAGGCTGAACAAGCCTGCAGTGCACTCGACCGACGAGCGCGCTTGGTGTAAATCGTACTTCGATTTTCTGTGATTTGGTTGGTGTGAGAGAAAACTTGCAGCCGGCACGCCCGTCCCAATGGTACGTCGCCAGCAGAATCACAAAGCTGAATTGGAATCCGGCAAATTGGAACTCGTGGCCGAACTCCGAGCACGGCTCGCCTCCAGTCTGCCGGCCAGGTACGACACGGAATTCAACCTCGCCCGTTGGCTGACCAGCGCTGACAAAGTATCCCGTTCCAAGGGCAACGTCGACTTGGCCGAGAAGAATTTGCGTCATCATTTGAAATTTCGCCAAGCGCTGAATTTGAACGACGAACAAGTACCCACTTGGGACGAGAATCCAATTTACAAGCACCAACTCTTGCCCAAGGGTCACTTCGAATGGATAGCCAGTGGCCACTGTTTCCTGTGGTGGGTCGATTACAGCACGTTGGACATGTCGGCGTTGTTGTACACGCAGAAAAGCACTGACGTCTTGATTTATCATTTTTGGAAATACGAGCAAATGCTCCGCATGGTCAACGAACGTGAAGCAGCCACTGGTCAACAGTGCACCGTCTATGCCGTCATCGATCTGCGACAGTGGCCGTTCAATCCGTTGACGTTGCTGTTTGTCAACGACGGTCAGATGAGCTATTATGCTAATTTGTTCCATTACGAACATTATCCGGATCTTGTGCAGCCGATCAACTTGATCAACGCCCCAACCTGGATCAGCCTACCGTATCGCCTGGTGAAGAGTACAATGCCGAAAGATTTCGGCGACCGTTTCCGAGTGCTCAATCACAATTACATGGCAACGTTGTTGGAAGAATTACCGTTGGAAGTGGTCCCTGAGTCGATGGGCGGTTTGAACAAAGAACGTCAATGTTTCGAAACGGTGCCGTCCAAGTATCCACTTCCGGGCAGCTGTGAACACCGGATCGAGGTGAAGCGCCTGGCTGACGAGGCGCATCATTTCCACGTCAACGCCAGACGTCGACATCTGATACCAGTGGAATGCCAGCCTGGCTGGACTTTGCAGTGGAGGTTCACCACGGACAGCGCGTTGATGTTTGGCATTTTCTTCAAACCAGCCGGTGAGCAAAAAGTGCCCACCAAGCCGACAGATTTGGACAAATTGGAGATGGTCTATCCGTTGTTACGTTTCGCGGCAAAATTTGTACCCGAGTCTGGTCAACTGAAATGCTTAAATGCTGGCACTTATTATTTGGCATTTTGCAACAAATCTAGCTGGTGGTCCAGAAGACACATCCACCTCGAATTGCACGTCGAAAGTCAAGGTACTGTATTGAAACAATCCCTGGATCGATCACTGAGTCATTGACAAAATTGTCCCTATCAATCATCTTGTAAGTTCTACTGTCCTTTTTTTGTATTGTAATATTTTAAAGTATGTTTTACCAGTTGAAATTGACCAAAATTTATTGTCAGCAAGCTGGCAATAGCGTCACCGAGAATGAAAACTGGACAACATCCTCTTGCTGACGTTGCTGACCCATTTCGCTCACAACCGTGTGAATTTGGTTCTCTTCTCTTTGGGTCTCTTGAGAATAAAAGATGCTGTTTTGCTTGATTTACACATTTTTAAAATAATAACAGGAAGGAAATATTTGAAAGAAGAAATTGCTCTGATTCTGCTACGCATAAACTTTTCTTCTCACTTTTACAAACAAAATTAAGCAGTGTGGAAAAATTTTACACTCTGTCACAGTATGACAATAACAAACAAATTGTTCATCCTATCGAATCAAACTATTATTCACGTTTTTCACGTTTCAACAAATACGTGATATTTTAATCCGTAAAATTCAAAAAGTATTTTTTTAAGTAGTCAAATTTTAAAAATTTCAATAAATAAACAAATTGCCGTAAATAGCATTTGTGAATTTACGAGTGAAATTTTCCGAACACGCTCAGTTGACAAGAAACCAATTATTTAATAATTGTCGACTGAAGAGAATTGATTCCGTTTAAATATGTTGAATTAATTAATGCCAATTTAAAATTTTAAACTAGACAATGTTGATTGAATAACACATTAACCGCATACACACATATATATATTTTTTCCTTCAGTACAACTTTACACGTCGAACATTTGAAAGCAAAAAAATGCTTTTCACTTGTAAAATAAAACAATTTTACCAAAAACATTCTCAAAAATAATTTTCACAAGCGATTAAAAACAGCTTAAACAAAAGATATCCTTAAGAATTTTTCTTCCCGCTCATCGTGACCTATTTGCTGATCGTGTCAATTCAAAAAAAAAAATCTCGTTCAAAATTGAAATCTACTTGCGCATTCTTTGTTATCAAAACACTTTGACTTGAAATAACATAAATCAAATACACTTACCTGAAAAGAAATCACTTCAATTGGTAGTTGCTGGACATATTTCGTTCCAGTGAAATTCTTGAAAATGTAAGATATGTTCACAACACCTAGAAAAAAAACATTTTCAGGTAAACATTTATATAACATTTAAAAATATAAATAAATTTCAACAATAGTTTTTAAATATTTATTATTACAAAGATCAAATAATAAAATTTTACTAAAATTGACAGTAAACTTTTTACTGAATCAATATTCATCATTGTTTTATTCCATATTATCGTATTAGGCTGGTTTTTATTTAAAAAAATTTAAATAATTAATCGTTTAATTAAGATAATTATAATAGATCTTTGAAAATGCAATTTATTATAAAAATAAATACTGTCGTCACAGTAACTCTACACGTGCTTTTTTTGATACCATACTGTATTTACTTACAATTTGAACAATCGAATGCAGACGTGCGTCGGTTTCTTTTTCAACAGTGGTTTGTGAATTAAATTGCTTCTTAAGCTATTTTTGTGAATTTATTAGCGTTTTTTGACACTACCAGCGAGTGAAATTTACATAATGGCGTTCGATGGCAGTAACATCTCTGCTCCAGTAACGGCGGCGGAAAATGCAGCCTTATACGCTGCCGTTGGTATTAAATGCGGTTCTAAACAGAATACTCTCAGCTTTTGGGGTAACAAAGAAACGATGAATCTGAATCATCTTGTTTTGGAAAATATTGTCAGCTCTCCGTACTACAAAAACACGCTTTTACCTTTGAAAACACATTTTGAGGTGATCGATGAAATTTACTACAATGTAAGTGCGTAAGTGTTTAAAAGCGGCTCATTTACATGAAGAAGCTGAAATTATTTGCAACACATCATATTCGTTATGTAAATTTGCTTTTTTAGGTAGAGCATTTGGAACCTTGGGAAAAAGGCACCAGGAAAACTACAGGTCAAACTGGAATGTGTGGTGGAGTAAGTGTTTTTATTTTATTATTTTTTTTTCTTTATTAATGCTGTTTTTTTAAGGTTCGAGGCGTTGGTGCCGGTGGTGTTGTTAGTTCAGCTTTTTGTTTGCTTTACAAGTTGTTCACACTGAAATTGACCAGGAAACAATTAACAGCCATCTTAAATCACCCAGATTCATGCTACATTCGTGGATTAGGGTTTATGTATATTCGGTTTTGTTTGCATCCTGCAACATTTTGGTCTTGGTATGAACCTTATTTTGATGATGCCGAAGTAAGATGACGCTTGATCATTTTCTTGGGAAAGAATTGAATTTTTCTTATTTTTAGGAAATTGACCCTAAAGCAGGTGGAGGAGATTTGATGACCATTGGCGAGATGGTGAAATCTTTACTTACAAAACTGGATTGGTATTCGACTTTGTTTCCGCGAATACCTGTCCCTATTCAGGTAATAAACATTTTATTAGTTTATTCACGATTTTGTATTGCGTAAATCATTGTCTGAAATAAGTTGTTCATGCTTGATCTTGACGCGTGCGATTGCAGAATATGCCTCGCAGAGATGCCGAGTGATCGTTCTAATTGCGACTAGATTCTGCTTTCTTTTCATCTGTTTAAGCCGGTAATTAATGGCAACGGATTTCAGTGTTACTCTCAGCGTTTAGTTGTTGATGACAGGTTTTGCTAGACGTTGTATTTCATTTTACAGAAGGAAATTGACTTGAAGCTTCGTGCATTGTCTTCTCAGAAAGCGAATAGGCCTGTCGCTGAATCTGAACAGCCGCAGTGGATAGAACGCGGCTTACGGCACAGGTAATTTTTTATTTATTTATTGAAATGTGATGTTTATATAATGTTTAATTTTTAATACAGGTCAGATCACGATGGGCGATCAGAAAGCGTGAAATCACGATCACCTGGCCAGATCAGGTAGGTTGATGCGAACATGCTGCTTGCTTACTGTAAGAGTTTGATAATCAAGTTTGCTTTAGCAGTCCTGAAGACCGTGAAAGGAGGTATCGTGCCTCGCGTCGGTCCCACTCCCGTTCATCTTCACGAAGAAGTTCCTCTCATCGACGCAGAGATCGTTCACATCGTCAGCATAGTTCTCGTGAACGACGCAAGCATAAACACTCCTCTGATCATTCTCGTCATCATCGGAAGCACAAATCTCATCGTCATCGTCACCATCATCGTCATCATCGTCATCGTCGAGAGTCAGAACGAGAGGAGAAGAGTCAGTACAGTGATGATCGTGAAAAAAGCACATCTTTAGTAATGCCTTTTTTGTTGTTGTTCAATTATTTTATTTTGTATACGGAAGATGTATCTTTTACAGGAATGTGTAGAGAAGAAAATTAAAAAAGAAGCACCACCTATACCAGTAGAAGATTCTGAAATTGAAGAGGGCATGATTTCCGATTAAGTCAATTTGCATATTTTATGTCGACTTTTACTTTATTGCGTTTTATGTGTATTGTTTCAGTGTACTTACTATTACTACTACAACTATTAGTAAAGCAGCTTACTTTATTTTGCATTTTATTCTGTTGAAAAGCCGTATTTTTCGGCCACATATCTGATTTTATTTTTAAGAAATACAATTATGTTTTGTTAATATGTGCATTTCAGAAAACATGGCTGAAGGAAATTGGTGCTTAATAGAAAGTGATCCTGGTATATTTACTGAAATGATTCATGGTTTTGGTGAGTATATTTTTTTTTGTTTCTTCTCTCTTTTAATAATATATTGTAATCGTAATTTTTGTTTCTTCTTCTTCAAGGATGTACTGGATTGCAAGTAGAAGAGCTGGTCGTTCTCGACGAGAGTATAGAACATTTAAAGTACTACGGATGTGAACGTTGAAGAATATTTTTTTTCTTTTTTTTAATTAGCTTTTCAATTTAGACCAATTCACGGCTTTATCTTTTTGTTCCGTTGGCTGAAGAAAGAGATGAGAAAGGAAGTCGACGATTCTCCACAGACATATCCTGACGTTTACTTTTCTCAGCAGGTATTATTAATTTTGAGATAACAACGATTGCTTGCTTGCAGTTTTGAATTTTTCAAATTTCAAGGTTATTCAAAACGCTTGCGCCAGTCAGGCGTTGATCAATCTGCTGTTGAACTGCGACCACCCGGATGTGGATTTGGGATCGACGTTGAAGGAATTTAAAGATTTCACATGCGATCTGGATTCCGCATCCCGGGGTCTTTGTTTGACTAATTCAGAAAAGATCCGGACCGTGCACAATAGCTTCAGTAGACAACAGCTTTTCGAAATTGAGGACCAACAGAAATTGGACGAAGAAGACGCGTTTCACTTTGTTACTTATGTGCACGTCAATGATGGCGTTTACGAGTTGGACGGTCTCCGGACGGCTCCACTGCGCCTCGGGACTGTAGCTTCAGATGGGGATTGGACTGAAGTGGCCATAAAAGCTATCAAGGAAAAAATTAAAAAGTAACCGTGGGAAAATTATTTTATCGTTTTGTTTCATTGTTTAATTTCTTCTTTAGTTATGGTGAAAGTGAGGTTCGTTTCAATCTTATGGCTGTTATCTCGGATCAGAAATTGAAATACGAACGAGAAATGGAAAAGTTCGCTGAGGTTTGTTTTCATGTTGCTTCATCTTAACTTATTTTAATTTTCTAATAATAACTTTTTTTTAAGGCCGGAAATGAAGCAGAAGTAGATCGCTTGACCGCTTTGATTGCAGCAGAAGATGCGAAGCGTGAACGTTACGCAGTAATAAATGATGAATATGAATTGGTAATTTGTAACTCTGATTGTGCTTTTTTTTTGTTGTTCTTAAAGATGGAAGTAGCCCGTCATCGACACAATTATGTTCCGTTCATTGTCGAACTGCTTCGCATTTTGGCGGAGGAAGAAGTTTTAAGTCGAATGCTTGCTGACGTAAGTGATTCAAATGCACATGCTTTTTGTCTTTGAATAAACAAAACAAAACATGGACATATGATAAAAACAGTTTGCTTAATTTTAGGCTATACACGCACAGGAAGACGAAATCGTGGCAGTTACACCGACAAAATCATTGTAGTTTCTTTTTTTTGTTGATTAAAAAATGATGATTTGATAATAAGCAGCAGTTTAATTTTTACAAAAAAAAATAAACTTAAGATAGCATTTTTGTCCACACATTATAGCATATTTGAAATGGTATCACACAGGTATATGAGAAGATAAACTGCGTGTTCAAGCGTTGCGTTGCGTGAAGTCATCATCAAAATAGTGGAGTAGAATTCGCCAGCGATCATGAAACAATTATTATACGAATATATTTTTTTTAAAAAAAACTTCAATAATTATTTACGCTATAATTAGGTACAGGACTGAACTAACAGGGAGAAAACTGCAACCATGTTATTTGCTCGACATTGGGTGATGTGGTTCATTGACTGCCAGTTCTTCTGCTTTAAGCATTTCGTGGAAGGTAGCGTGTCGTTGTTCGTGCAGCTCCAACATTTTCTCATCCTCCACACAACACATGCACTTTTCACACCATTTCAATGCTTGCTTTTCTTCAGAATCGGCTTCAGAATAATTGTGGATGTTATAACAATGCGTACGCATGACAACCAGGTTCGGAAAGATCAAATGACATGCTCTGCACTTGTAGGCTTCATTGTTGATTTCACGTGCTTTAGTTGCCATTTCTATAACACCATAGTTGTCGCTGAACATATCCTCAAGCCGTAATGTGTTTTCGACCGGTGCCTAATATTATAAAACTTTGTTAATTATAACACTGCAAAGAAAAACAAACTGGAACATTACTTTAACATAAGGTTCGTCATCCTGTTCCTGCGCTAAATGCACTGTAACCGTTGAAGAAGATGGCGATTGGAGAAATCTTCTTGACGGTATAAGTTTCTTCCGCTTTGGTGTCGACTTGTACATCATATAAGCACTGTCGTAAGATCCATTTTCTTCAACATTGGAAAAGCTGTCATTGGTATTAGCAACACCAGTCACTGCTTCGTAAGCACGATCTATTTCTTCGGGTTCTTTCAGATGAGTTTTCAAATGTTTCTACACATGCACAAAACCTCATTTAATAAAACAACTATTCTATCCAAAGTGAACACAGCTTGTTTACCTTCAAATTTCCTTTTAGCCGACAAGCCTTGCTACAAAACGGACAAACATACGGCGTCTCGCCAGTATGTATACTGCGATGCTCAAATAAATTTGATTTGAACCGGAATGGTTTGTTACATATTTCACAAACAAACGGCTTCCGATCAGTGTGCACGATCGAGTGCTGCTGCAGACCTTTGCTTGAGACAAAAATTTTCCCACACGACTGACATTGATGTCCCGATGGTGAACGAGTATCGAGGGTGAATTCAGTCGGAGTTAGCATCTTCACATCAATTTTCTGAAATGTTAAAAAATGTCGTCATAAATCCGTCATGGAATAAAAGAACAAACAACACCGTCAATGGGATGATTAATTGATGACCGCTTGTCTCAAAATCAAAATTCATCTAACGCTAACAACACTTATCAACTGATCTGCTCTGCCAAGTGAACACTTAACACTAACAGTACAACTGGGATATGATGAAAAAAGGAGTATGACCAAATTTCAAAATAACATTAAAAAAACTTGCCAAATAAATTTTGATGATATCATTCTCGAAAAAATAGCATAAAATGCCATGGAAACGGTATAATAACGGTAAATTCGAAAGCAGCTTGGCGCATATTACAAAAAGTTAGACTGTAACTAACAGTATACTAGCCCGAAAGACGCTTGATAACTAAAAATGTCACCGTATCTCAGTACAGTAAACTATCTCCAGTTGATGAAGATACAAGCAAAACGGCTAAGTTGAAAGTATTTTTTAACCTCGTAGTGAAGCAGTTTATTGAATATAGTTAAAAAGTGAAATCAAACATTATAAAATGACGCACTGTTGCCAAGAAAAGAGTGAAAATAAAAGCACAGTAAGTATTCCCGTTGTGCAGGTAGCACAACAGAAGAAATAAAACTGAACACTATTCTCACCGATTAGTGAAGCAGAATGTTCAATCACTGAAAACCGAAAACAATTTGGACATTATAGAAATAGCACTATATGAGAAATTGAAAAAAAATATTCTACTGACTGTAGAGTCGAGATGACGTAATAAGGATTTCTTGTCGAAGTAAGCTGGAGAAGTCAGAAAGTAAAACTATCGAGCAACTGCCATTAGTCACGCTCTTTCAATGAATAAGCAAAAGCAATAGGAATGAACAGGGTCGAAAATTGATAATCAGGCTCGACATTCGCAAAACTTTCTGACCAATAGAAAAATTGCGAAATAAATAATTTTTTATTTAAATTTTTATACATTGATGAAAAATAGATATATTAATAAAATAAAGAAAAAAAATATTAAATTTTTTTTAAACTTTTACATTTTTTCAAATCTATTTTACAAATTTTAATTTCACAATAACTAATAAAAACAAAAGATAACAGTGAAAGAAATAAATGTAAAAAATTATTTAAAGTAAAAATTATGCATGCTTAATTGTTAAATGGTTAAATAATTGTAAAAAAAAGAAAAGTAAATAATCACACAACAGCATAAATAAAATTAAGTTTACAACTCTGCTTTTTTTGAAATAAAATCTAAATTGAACTCAAAAATATTTTTAAAAGCTCTTTTGATAAAAGTTTTTTAAAATTTAATAATGTCAATGTTGTCGTTATACTGTAATAGTTACCAAAAAAAACTAATCGCCTGAAGCACTGTTTGTATAATAAGAGCAATGGTAAATTTGAGCATTTGCGATAACGTTTTTATGGCATTGTTCTTCTTCTAAAAATAGAGCTGACTTTTATTTTTATTTTGTATATTTATGTAATAATTAACTATTTAAAACAATTGGTTTATGTTTTGATAAGTTGTCATGAATGTTTTTCGTATGTAACATTTTCAATGCATTTCTGTTTAACTGATATTGATTGTTTTGCACTGTTTTGTGAATTTTGTTATTTTCTACTTATATATTTCTTACATAGAATGTAGTAAAAGTAAATATAGATGAAAAGGACACTAATTATTTTGCCATATTTCATGTATGCATTACGCCTTATGCGTTGGTATATGCAGTTTTATTTAATTTTAATTATTTTATTTATTGTAGTTTAAGTCAGTTATTTTTCTTTTTTTATTTCTGTAATGTGTACATTTTAATTCGAATTGTAGTGCACTTTGTTTTTGCTGATTGTATTCTTTCATGTTTCTCAAAAAAAGATTGCTTAACTAGGCACGGAAGCTATGTTGAAAAATAATAAATGATGGTATTTTTTGTTTTAAATATTTGTTTAGGCAACAGCCAACTTCAATTGCTTGTTTATTGACAGGGGTTGTACGTCATACAAAATATAAAATTAGCAAACGAAAAATTCTGTTGCAGAATGGCTTTATATTTATTTCAATTAACAATTTCCCAAATTCGAAATACTGCACATGTAATTTTTGTAGAAATAACATTTTCAAATTTCAGTCAAACATTGACAGTATTGGAAATGATCATCTTTATCTGTCGTTTAAAGAGTGATAATATATTTTAATTTACGTTTTTTTTAAATTTTAGGTTGTTTTTCATCTTATATGCGTAATACAGATGTGTTGCAATTGTATTCGAAATCAAAATTCGGAGCTGCGTAATTGAAATCTCATCCAAGATTTGAAGGTATGAATTGCCTTTCTTAAATTTGCATTAAATCACTTATTCTTTCTATACACATCTTTCAGTACAGAGTTTTATAATTTTATGATATTTTTTATCTGAATTGTATATAAAAGCTGTTTTTCTACAGTATTTAATAATTTTCAAGTATTAATTAAATAAATGGGTTATTGCAATGCATTTTGTTTGTTTATTTATTGAGACAATGTAATTGGTATTTAGGTTTAATTTTTCCTGTGAATTATTTTTTTTAAATTGGCAAGTGCATATATATGACATATATTTTTTATCTCTATACTCCAAAAATGAAAAGCGGCTTTATTTATGTGTTGCAGTATTCTTCATTGAACTGTAAATTCTGGAGCGCTTTTTTCACATTTTTTGCATTTTAATCTGTTAACTGATAGAAGGTGATGAAGAGTAGATTCGTGGGGGACCTTTAATTTTACTTAAGGTTGTGAAATTCGATAAGTGATGGTTTTGCATCACATTTGTAATTGAACACAACTGCTGAAGTATGATCTTCTTAAGTAAAAAATTAAACACTTATTCTTTATCTTTCACAGGCAGAACTTTGACACAGTCGTAGTTTTTTAAAAAAGACTTCAGTTGATATGGACGTAACACGGCTGAAATTAGCATCTTCTGTCCATCTTCACTTGGCACTGCTTGTTTCACTGCAGCGACATTATATAGCTGACTAAAAAATGCATGTGATTAAAACTTGAAATTTCAATCATATGGTTAATATACTTAATATAATCCCCGGTTATAGGCACTTCGAGAGAAACGTGGTGAAAATTGCAAAGATTTAAAATCTTACGCTCGATTTGCATTTTTAACTCATCTATGCCTTCTCCATTCAAGCAACTGATCAGTAACGCTTGTGATGCAGTAGAATCGGGAATTTCGTTTAATTTGTCACTTTTGTTCCAAACTTCGATGACATGTTCTACGTTAAGCTTATTTAAATTATTAACAACGATCAGACGTTGCGAAAGCCAACTTTCATGACTGCGATCTACCACGTGCAGAACTAGATCCTAGAACTTCACTGTAAGTCATATTATATAATGGTGTGTATTTACGGGCGTATACTGAGCAAGCAATTTCTTCCATTGTCGCCTCGAAGCAGGGCATCAAGCCCATTGGCAGATCGGAAAAAAATCCTACAGTATCAGCGTACAATACGTCAAGTCGACATGGCAACTGACCATGATGGACGGTGACGTCCAATGTTGCGAAAAATCGATCTTCGCTTGATATTCGTCTATCTTCAGTAAGTTGATGAATTAAGGTACTTTTTCCTGCATGTATTTTTGTCCCGTAAGTTTTTCAAATTTACTTCACTATAGCTTTTTCAAAAATGCCAAGTTGATTTCTAATAATAATTGAAAAGTTACCTGCATTTGTATAACCAATTACTGCTATCATAGGGCATTGTTTACGGCGGGTATTTTGACGCAGGTAATGTCGCTGTGTTTTCAGTTTATCTAATTTCCCACGAATTGCAGTTTCTTGTTCCTAAAACAATTTTCCCACACCTTAACAAATTAAAGAGACAAGAAATACGTCAAGCAATTTTCGCCGCTTTTTGTCTGGCATTTTGATCTGTAAAGCGCCAAGTTTTATAGCTTCTTTCAAATCAATTTCACCATTGATGTATGGTTGAAGCCGTTCTCTGAATGGGAAGAATTATTTCCACCTGTAAAAGTGTTTGAATTAGTAAACTCACTTCATGTAAGCAAGTTCCGCAAGTGTGGCTTGCAATTTTGCCTCTTTGCTAATTGCATAGTGTTTGAAAATTTGCAGTGCAACGGTATACCTGAAAATTTCGTACTGTAAGTTTGATTTTGTGCAGTATACATTGATCTTAGATGTTACCGATCGTAAACTGGCATTTTAAATGCACATGACAAATAGAAGTGTTGAATTGGAGTTAAGCGAGCAATATTCAAAAACACGCCTTCGCGGTGATGCAGATTTGTAAAATATGAAATCAGTTCTTCAATAGTTCCTTTTCCCAGAATGGACGGTCTTGATCGGTTAACTTTGACATATCTTTCATAAACACCAGCCACATTCCATCCTGGAACTGACTTTACAAGCTGCAATGCTTCCTGTTCAAGTGATTCGTTGCTGGTGCAAAGCCGGAGCAAGTCTGGTTTGGGAACTTTCGGTTGAAGTACAAACAGTGCTTTTTTCACTCCTTGCAAAGGCACATCCAACTTCCTTTGCAAATCGCGATAATCGTCTAAAGGTAGTATCGCTGGCAGATCGTCATCTTCATGAAAAGATTTGCTTGAATTTAAACGGTTATAGCTAATAGGTGTGTGCTGAATTTGGCGAATGAATATTCTGACAGCCATTGGCAGGGTGGCTGAAAGATCAAAGATGTAAATTTTAATTTTTTTAATGTATTGACTCTTTTAATGAGTTTAGCAATAAAAATCGTAAAAGCAATAAAATGCTTTCAAAGTGTGAAGTGAAAATAATTCAGGTCACAAATAAAACTAGTAATTTGAAGATGAAAGAAAAATAAAAGAAATGAAATTGTTGATTTAACAACTTTGTACTATATTTATATATAGTGATCGTGTAAATCATTTACAGTACAGTTACAGTTGTTTTTTTAATTTCAGAAGTCTGAAATTTAGTTGTTCCATGCAGTAAAGTTAAAAAATAGGAACACAACTTCATGCGGTGTACTACACTTCAAATGAATGCTTATTGGCAAATAGTCGACGTTTTATTAACATCTCCAGTACAATGTATCATGGTAAGATTAACAATTTTACATCATTTATTTTATAAAAAATAAGTTTTCAAAACAAATTAAATGAAACAATCAAGCAAATACGAAATGTTTTACATTGTGAGATGTTTTGTATATGTATCACATTATGCACTTAGGTTTAGCTGGCATGAACAGTATAAATATTTTCGCTGGTTTGTGTAAAATAACAGAAGACAGACGCTGGCAATTGTTCTTTTGGAAAGCATAAAATACTCATAAGTTTTTTTTAACTTGGTTTAATTTATTATAGATGAATAAGGAGACTTACAGCACTTAAATGTTTAAACGAACTGTGAACAGTTCAGTTTCAAATGCTTAATGTTTTGAAATTGAAACCTGTTTTACGTAATAACAGTATGACATCGAAAATCAAGAACGACGTTAATTATGTTTTACTAAAATTAAGTTATCTAAAGGTGCTGTGTGATTTTGAAATATTAAATAAACTTATGTTATTAAATGTGAAATGATGTTACTTAATTAAAGTTTATAAATTAACACGAGCTATAAAAACATGTGAGCATATAATGATTAAACAACGTGCAAAATGGTGGGAAAAATTGCATTAATAATACAGTAAAGTTATTTGATTACATAGTGGTGCTTTTTTCATGGTTTAAAATGTTGTTTTTATTATTTATTACTAATTATTTTGCGTTGGGAAAGCATTTGTTGGCGACACAATTAGGCCAAATGGCAGTGGACTGTATTATTAGTGATGCTCAAGCGCGCCGTTCTCACAGACTCACAGCAAAACCGAAGAGTCGGTTAACAAGGAAAACAATCACAACTTGGTGTTCAAACTTTATTGTGATTCAGGACAAGACAAACTCGATTTCAACGAGATGATAAACACAGCGTTAAGATCGTAATTAGTCTGCTCTTCTCACACTTCACTCCGATCACAAGATGGTACTTGCACCGCGTCCAACTTCAACCACGACGACTCCTGGTTGATACTACTCTTGTGCCGCTTCGACGGTCCCTATATAGGATCGACCTCAGCGATCCTCGGAGGTCAATCGGTCAGGCGGGTCAGAGCACTGACCTATGTCTTCAAGCGAACCCTCACACAATAAGGTTCGCCGGGTCTTGTTACTGACACCGTGGCGAAGTGCCGCTTCAAAAATGCCGTATTGTTGATCTGCAGGTTCTGGGATTACTGTACTTCCCGTTCCCAACAGCATTTTAGTTTGTTTTTGAAATTGATTTACTGGTTGTATTAGTTATTTAATGAAACTACAAACCATGAAACCAAGCATAATGATGATGACATGAAATTTTCTGTTCACTATGTTGTCAACAATAGCTTACTAATGATCAGTTTGTCATGATAATCTTTTCTTTACTTTGATGCTGCATTGCATGCCCTTGTAATATGTGACGTTGTAACATTGCTCTAATAACATGATATCTTTGATGTTTGTTTGTCTTAATGTATTTTTCCTTTTCGTAAAAATGTAAAAGGGAAGAGAATTTAAGTGATGTGAGAAGTTGAAAATATTTTAAGAATAAGGAAATGTTATGCGATAATTTTAAAATGTTTAACCTTTGTTTTTTTTAATATTTTTATTGTTTGCGATGTTGTGAGAATGTGAAATTTTCTAATTTACTGAAAAAATAAAATAGAGAAGTAAAAATATGTTCGCTAGATAAATTTTTAAGGTGTGGTTGCCGAGGTGAGCAATATGATTTTCCGCGGGATTTGTGACAATTGAACCTAAACATCTGAAATACGATCATCGGGCGCGTAGTTATTGAATACCTTGGTGGTACGGTTGGCGTGCTATGCAATTGGCTTTCTTTTATTTCGTCATATACTTAATTGGCACTGCTTTTGGAAAAAATGCATGTGATTGTGATGCTTTGAATGAAATCATCCGTCGCCAAGCGGACAGCCGTTCTGAGGCATGCGTTTGTGATGATTCAGATGAGCCTATCTTGATTGGACTTCGAATAGATGCATACGAAACGGTCGTCTCTTGCGAGTAGGTTTTTTTATTTTAATTTGTTAAAATCTGTTCTTTTCTGTGCTGCTGATTCGATAAAGTTTTGCTGATGGTTCGAATTTTGACAAGCAACTTGTTTATTCATTAATTAATTTTTTTTGATGAATCTATCCATGTTTCATATTCATTTTCTTGATAAGTTTGTTCAGATGCAAAATTGATTTCCAGTTTTTCGACAGTAGTGGCCGCGCGTTTATTTATCTGAAAGTTTGCTATTGACATTTTAGCCAAGTCACTCCCTGGAGGTAATGACCATGTTAGCTAATTTTGCTGCAGCATTGAATTGTATTTCCGTTTTTTCTTTCAATATTGCTCATCTCAATTTGTTTCATCTGTTAAATGTTAGCATGTAAAATTGGTGGTGAAACGAAGTTATAATAAAACTGGTCATAAATTTCAAAAAGCAAACTTTTTATCATTCATCGAATTTATTCACGAATTACTCCTCTCTCGTTTCTTCCCCCCCCCCTCCTCTTCTCAGCATGTCTGTTGTCAGACAGCAGTTGGCCTGACGGCATGTTTCACATTTTTATTGACTTTTCTCATAAGTGAACGTTGAAGCATAACCTCCAAGATTTTTTGAGCACATAATCAACAAAAAGAACATTTCCTAGTATAGTCGTTGTGCAAGATCACCAATTTTTACTTTTGGCATTTTGAAAATTCATATGGATCTATTACTTTCGTTTATTTTTGAAAGCAAATGCAAAAGTTTTGTGTTATTGTTGGGCACCATTTGAACTTGTTCATCAATTTATAAATTGCAAATAGGAATTTCATATTAAGATCTTATCAATTTTAAAACATCATATCTTCCTGCTTATCATTTCAATTAAATTGTAACGTAATAGTCAAATATACATTTTAATTGCTGACCTGATTGCAACATTGCCGATCACTGATGCGCATTAATTCACGTCATTGATTCTTTTATTGTCTGCATTTCAATACTTGACGTAAATAAACAGTGCAATGTTGAAATGTTGGGAAAATATTTGACATCAAAGTAGTAGCTAAATGAATAATTAACAGTTGACAAAAAACAACAACAACATTATTTAACGTATTTTCATTTAATTTAAAATTTTGAAATATCAGATGTGGTAGTGCGAATTCAGATGCAGAATTGAATGAAATTCTATTTTTAACAAAAAAGTCCGTTTGAATGTTGTTGTTGTTGTTGTTAATGCATTTTAACGGTGCGTGATTTAAGTGCGTGCAGGAAATAACTTTTCATTGAGAACGTTAGTAAAATTTAAATTTGTAGTTAAAATTGATTGTATAGTTTTATTTGTCATTTATTGCGGAAAGCATGTTATTTAGAAATTCATTTATATAAGAAAAATTATTATTTATATGGACTCATAGCTTGTTATTATATATTTTTTTTTAAAAAAAATATACTGTTAATGTCAATTTATTTAATATATACGTTAAATTTTTTTCGTCAGCAAAGTTACCGTAAACTTCTAGTTATCTTCAAGTTTTGTTTTTCAAATATCTTTTTTTTGGTAATTATTAAGTTTCAGTGGAGGAATTGTGCAAAAATACTTTTTTTGTTTTTTTTTGAAGTAGATACTCTCTGATGTTTTATTTTTTATTTGATATTTATTTGAATTTATTTGTTTATTTATTTATTTGAATTTAGATTTTATGAAAATTAATTGTTTTTTTTGTTTTTCACAGCTCCGCCGTATCAGATCGGTAAGTGATGGGTGTTGTTGTGTTATGTGTTGTGCTGTTTGTTATTGAGCATGTTTTTTTTAATGATTGCATGATTTGAATGCATAATTAATATTTAATTATTTGAAAAAAAGAGTTTTGCAGTTAAATGTTTTGACATGTGGACATGTAAATATGAAACAATATTAACATTTTTAAACTTGTTCTGTGGTTATAACTTGTCGCTATTTATTATTCAACTAAATTACTACGTGTTTTGCGGGCTTGAATAATAAGATCAAGAATGGCAGCATTTTTGATAATTTCAATTGATAAAATTAATGGTCAATTTATAATTGATGCATGCGTTGTTTGTTGTGTAAGGTTGCGTTTGTTGTGCGCTACAGATGCGATTTGAAAAAACAGCATTGTCGACAAAAGAAATCTATCTGAGCGTGAAGATTTGGAAGTTGAATTGATAAAGAAATGTGGATTTGAAGTTGCTTTAACTTTTTTTTGGTTTTATTTATATTGAATAATTTTTTTTCATTAGCAACTTGTAGCGAAAAGTATGTTGTTGTTGTAGTGCGCCTGGTCAGTTGACAGTGCAGGCAGATGTTGCGGTCAGGATACGGCTGTTTGGCCGCAACATGCTGAAAGTGAACACCATTTTACTGACGGAAAGTGAGACAGAGTGCATTGATGATGGCGTCCTGTATACGCCCAGTCAGGAATTTGATCCTTTCGATCCGGAGTCGATCACATTCACGTTGACCTTCACCAAAGCTCCTGTGATCTATTACGTCTGCTTCGGCTGGAATGTGGCTGGTTCCAATTTGCCGAATCAGTCGATCACGGTCGGTGAGACTGTGCACCAAGGCCGCAAGGAATTCCAGCGCATCTCTGTGGTACGCAAGCCCAAGGTGTACTATATGCCGTTGCCGTTGCAGATCTGCGTGCTGATGTTGTTGTTGGTCATGTCCGGCTTATTCAGCGGCTTGAATTTGGGTCTGATGACGTTGGACAAGACAGACTTGCGCATCATCTTGAAATGTGGTGACAAGCAGGAGCGCAAGTTTGCCGAAAAAATTTACCCAATTCGTAAGAAGGGAAACTATTTGCTTTGCTCTTTGCTTTTGGGCAACGTGATTGTGAACAGCGCGATCAGCATCCTGTTCGACGATCTAACCAGCGGCGTCGTTGCACTGGTCATCTCGTCGTTGGGTATTGTGATTTTTGGGGAAATTTTACCCCAGGCAATTTGCAGCCGGTACGGTCTGGCGGTCGGCGCATACACGGTGGTGATGACCAGATTTTTCATGCTGCTGACCGCGCCGTTGAGTTGGCCAATTTCGAAAATTTTGGACAAGTGCCTCGGCGAAGAGGTTGGCCAGATTTACAACAAGGAACGCTTGTTGGAGTTGATTCGACTGTCCAAAGAGGGCAAAGCTGGCGATCTGCGGGACTGCCAAGAGGTGCAGATAGTGACCGGTGCGTTGGAGCTGGCTCGCAAGACCGTCAGTGACGTGATGACTCACATCAGGGATGTGTTCATGCTGTCGTCGGACGTGGTGCTCACGCCGAGCGCGGTCAACGACATCGTCCGGGCCGGCTACACGAGGATCCCAGTTTTCGAGGGCCAGAACCGCGACGCAGTGATTAGCATATTGAACGTCAAAGATCTGGCGTTGCTCGATCCGGAGGATTTGATCCCGTTGAGAAATGTTTGCAAGTTTTACCAACATCCGGTGCGCTTTGTTCTCGAAGACACTCCGCTCAGTGTGATGCTGGAAGAGTTCAAGCAAGGTCATTATCACATGGCTTTGGTGCAGCGTATTGTCGACGACGGCGAGTCGGATCCGATGTACCAGGTGGTCGGTCTGGTCACTCTGGAGGACATAATTGAAGAGATCATCCAAGCCGAGATTATGGACGAGTTCGACGTGATTCGGCAGCGGCGACGTGCGGTGCATCGTCCGAAGAGTGTGTTCATCGGCGTGGAGCCCTTGGATGGTGGCAATGGTCTGGCACCGGATGTGGAACCGTACGCTGTCAGTCCGCAGCTGTCTCTGGCCGCTTACCAGTACTTGTCGACCACGTTCGCGGCGTTCAGCGAGCAGTTGATGAGCCGGTCGGTGTTCGACCGCTTGTTGGCTCATCACACGGCTCACTGCGGAGCGCCGGACCAATACGACCCGTGGAAGTTGCTCTACCAGAAGGATCAGCAGTCGGATTTGTTCGTTCTGATGCTGGAGGGTAGGGCTCAGGTGCGCATTGGTCGCACGGACATGCTGTTCGACGCCGGACCGTTCCACCACTTCGGATACGAGGCGCTGGCGCCTCTGGCCGAGGCAGCCAACGCCGCCTCCGGCCGCGCCCAGTGCTGGAACGACAGTATGTCGTTGTTGACGGCGTCGAAGTTCACGCCCGACTACACGGTTCGCGTCGACCGGGACGTGGTCTTCTTCCATCTCAGGGCTGAGCAGTACTTGAACGCGCTGAGGGCGACGATGGTCGAACGTGGCCAGAGTCCGCCAGCCAGCAGACCGATTGTCAACAGCATGCCGGACGTGTCGCACAGCGGTGGTCAGAAGAAGAAATATTCCAGTTCAGCTCAGGCTGGCGGGCGTGGTCATTTGGGCTCGTCGTCGTTCAGCCGATCCTCGCCAGAACTCGAAGACTACGTGCTCACCGGCAATCACCACCAACAATTGTGCAAAGATGTCCAAAATGCCGACCACCCTCTTTGTCAAGACAACAGTCGTGCTGAGGATGGCAACAAGGTTGTCAAGGAAAAAAGTGAAGGAGAAGAACCAGAAGGGGAAGGTAGAAAGCGTTTGGAAAAGCAGTAACCTTAAGTATAAATTTTACTTCTCTCCTACTACTACTACTACTACTACTACTACTACTACTACTACTACTACTACTACTTTCACGCAGCGAGAGTCAGTCAGTTTTTGAGTGCGTTTTTATTCAAATTTTTGTTGTTGTTGTTCTTGTTAGCTGCTGCTGCCGTTGAAATTATTGTTATCATTGTTTGTTTGACGACCGAGGCAAAAATTTACATTTTTACCAAACCGATTTATTAATTGTTTCAATACGATTCGACGTTTTTTCTTTTGCTTTACCACTTGACAGACAGACGTTGATTGAATTTGTTTTTACTCATTTCTTTTTCTTCTCTAGTCAACATTGATTGTGTGATTTGTTTGTTATAAATTGATCATCACCATTAGTTGATCAGTTTTTCTTGGAAAGCTTTGTTTGTTTATTTATTTATTTGCTTATCAACATTTTAACAACAAGAACAGCACAATGACCACCACGATGTGTGTTTTTTTTAAAGAATATTTTTATCCAATAATGAAAAATGAATAAAAAATTTTCCTATCACAGACAAAGATGACAAAGAGAGAGAGAGAGAGAGAGAGAGCGAGGGAGAAGTTGACAAAATGAATTGTGGTTCATTTCCCCACTGACGCCGCCGTTGGTGGTTGTGGTGGTTGTGGTGGTGGCGGCGACTCGGCCGTGCAGACGGCTAATGAGCCGCCCACGCGCAGGGCGTAGTTTTTCCTCTCGTTTTCACGGATCCAATTGCAAAGGTGCTTCAGGCGTCGTTCTTTTGAACGACGATTTTGGAACCACACCTTAAATTTGAAATTGATCAACTGTAATTTATTGTTTTGTCTGCTTTTGAAAAGTTGTCAAATGTTTTTTATAATTCATATTTAATCAAAAAAATCTTTTCTATTAAAGAATTATTTTTGAAAGAAACGTTCATCTGTTTGTTATTTTAAAATTAAGTTTATATTTGAATTTTACTGTACGTCAGTTTTTGAATGCCATCATGTACAATTGTACTATAATGAGAATCAAGTAATTCCACTTGTAGAAAGTTTTCTAAGTAGGTCATTTTAAAAATTTTCAAAAAATAACGAAAAAAAATTTCTTTAATTATCATTTTGTGGTTGGTTTAAATTTTTAAATTGAAAATTTCATTTGGTGTTCTGAAATTTTAACTTCTTTTTTAATTTTCAAATTATACCTTTTTTATCATTTTTGAAAACTACCATACTACTGTGTTGTATAGGTGTATTTGTGCTTGGTGTACACACTTGGTTTGACGAAGTGCTTGTTTGTGTTGCGTTGAAGAATATATCAAAAACAACCGACTAATAGTTTAAGTGACCGAACAGATTCAGCTCTGTTGTGAAATGCTTTCAACGTTGTCTGAATTTTGAATTTATTCATAAAAATTGTCCAACGTTTCAAAAGTGAAATGCTAATTAGTTGTTGGCAATCATTCACTGTTGGCATTGGTGTGGTCGCAGATGGATTTTGACGTTGGTGTCACAAAGACGACCAGATGGTGACCCTGGTCAAGATTATCAGAAAATATTCACAACAAGATGAAGCATAGGGATCGATGGAATTGCGCGATTCCACGACATCATTCCCACTCAAGCCACAGTACACCTGTCGACGTAGGCAATTGGCCGACTGGAAGGTTAATAAAAATTAATGACCACGGACCCAGATCTGATTGTGGCAGTGAAAAACAATGAAGCCGACTTCATCTCCATCACTTGCACAAGTTGAAAGCTAATAATGAAGCGTCGTCGGATCAATACAGTCAACTGACACTGGCCATGCGTGGTTCAGAGCGGCTCGCCCTCTGCCAAAGTAATCCATCCATCCAACTTGGCTTGGCTTTGCTTCGATTGACAAATTTACATCATCACTCACCGCCGGCTAACAGCGATAGAGCATCAGGTAAGGCAGACAACAATTATTGCTGTGATCGATTTTCATTTTTGATTGTCAAATTTATTAATAATTTTTATTTAATTATTGAAAAAACGCAACAACAATAACAACAACAACAAACAAACATTCGTTTGTCCAATTTTCTTCAAAGGCTATCCGAAAGATTGTTTGACCTTCTGTATTATCTCATAGAGGTGTTCTTTCCCATAGCTCATCGATAATGACAAAACAAAATTTCTCTTTTTTGTATTATATTTTTGAATGTCCTTGCAAAAGAAAAAATGATCGATCGAAATGAGAATTTATTTTATTTCGTAATTAATACATTTTCATGTAGATCTTTTCTTTTTGAAAACAATTTTCAGTTTTTTCGAGTTATTATTTTGAATTTTTTGATTGTGTATGGTAATTTTTGAAAAGAAATTATGTAAAATTGTTTGTGCGCGCGCGCAATGATTTTGACCCAGAATTGATCAGATCATTACTGTACATTGTCATTTGCATAAATCCATTATTCAAGTACGAATTTGAATTGCTAATGTTTACGCGTGCATGTGCGGATATTTGAAATTGAAGTGCAAATGAAAAAGTTTGCCGGCTTACCTGTATAACTCGCATAGTGAGTCCAGTGTCCAAGGCGAGTTTGGCTCTGACGTGTTTAGTTGGTTTGGGGGTTTTGGTGAACGCTTCACTGAGCATCTGCAGCTGAAACGGCTTGATAGTGGTACGTGGCCCTCTACGTTTCAACAGACCGGACAGGCTGTTTTCATCGTTCGGATCCTCGGTCGACTCTTCTTTCACTGCCATCGGAACCGTTGCAACCGTGGCATTCTGCGTCGGCTCAGCAGGGGTTGGGTTGGGTGTGGTCCGCGGCGATTCGCCGGATGCTGTTTGGCAAGAAGCCCTGACCGGCACTGTCTGTTCCGCGCGTTCCTTGTACGCGTGCAACGAACAGTAGAGCTTCTGTGAACAAGGGTCGAAGCGCATCTTGTCACCGGGACGTAGTGGTTGGTTGCAAATTTGGCAACAGTGACACTGCAAATGACAAAGCCACTCGTTGCCGTGCTTGTAGACCATGTCGATTGGCGACACACCGCTTCCGCATACGAAACACTTGTACGGACTGAACAGTCTGGAAAGGAAGGATTTTTATTGCAACTGATGCTTAATTGTTGCTTTACAACTGACCTGTAATAGTCGGTTCTGCAGTATGTGTTTCCGCATTTTAAGAAACACCTATCCGACAGTTGTTGGTCACAGTGTGCACAGCGGACGCAATTTTCGTGTCGCTTTTCTGAATCACCAATGTGCGCATAAAATGGATCCGTGATTGGTGATCCACAAAAAGCGCAATCTCCTGTAGATGTAGACTGCTGGGATCTGTTGGAATTGGCATGTTGATCTGCGGATTGTTTGTTCAGCGGTTCACTTTCACTGTGGTGCATGGTTTGCAATGTTGAACGGCAACTGGCGCCAGTGTTCGACAGCAAGCTCGGTGCTGAACTGCTTGCTCTGTGATTGGTGAACAACCGTGACAGCTTGCTTAAGTATTAATGGAGAAAAGCTGATCACGTCGCCAGGATCGAACGCTTTACGCGTGATTCAGTCTCCATCTACTGTCTTCTTGAAGGACAATATGGTCCGCCAGGGCGGCGCTGTTTGTTTCATTTTATTTTATTCAACACTTTCCATATTATTTTCTACATTTAATGTTGGTGTTGATCAATCAATTATTTATTTATTTATTTATTTATTCTGATCTGCCTCATCTTATATGAATGAAATTGAAGTTTTATTGCCATTGGAGTGCTTTGCTGTTTGCTTTGCAAAGATCAACTCGATTTAGGATTGTTTTTGTAAAAAGTGAAACTGACAGATGAGGTTATTTTGTTTAAACAAAACTTTTCCATGTTCATTGAATTGAAATATGAAATTTGTTATCCACAAGGGGTTGTTTTAATTATTAATATACTTTTGAACTTGTACAATGGATGATATGGTGTGCTTTATTTGTTTTCATTGTGCAAAACTATTCTCAAATGATATGTAAAAAAAATAGGATTTACAATTATGTGCAGACGTATGCTTGCTTTCAAAATTTATACAACTGTGCTGGTTGTATTTTGTGAAACTTTCTCCACTGAGGCGTCGTCATTAAGTCCAGCATCCAATGAGGTGATGTTCAATTTCACTGTTGGTAGATCGTCAATTTTGACAATTTCTGCTTCTCTTCTGATAGTGTTGTCATCTTTTTGAATTTCCGGTTCAGCGTCATAATAGAAAGCATAATAATCTGCAGGTTGGCGAATTTTTGGTGGCTCATCATCGTTCTCTTGGGCAGTAGAAGTGGTGAATGTTAAATTTGCAGTGATGCTTTCCAACAATTCATCCTGCTCATCTGAGGTGCCGTTGATTGCAAACGGAAGTGCCACATCCTGGTGTGGCCTGGTGATGGTCAGCGTGTCGTCTTGTTGGACATTGGGCGTCGGCTTTTGCACAGAACCGTCGAAATAATAATCGTCATAATCGTTCGCTACTGGCTTGCCGTTCTTGTCTAGCACGAACGCAATTTCAGGCTTGTCATCATTTCCGGCCCCGCCCATGAACGTCTTCAGCATCTCCGGATTGGCCAGCATTGCTTTCAACAAGTCCAGACCTTCTTCGTCTTTGAGCAACGCGAACAGTGTTTTCAAATTAAGCACAAAATCACTGCCACGAATTTTGTCGAACAGCTTGTACAAATCTCCGCAAGTTTCACGATTGCAGAGGCCCATTTTCGACAAGTCGAACATGTCGAA
The DNA here is from genome assembly GCA_001447645.1 of Trichinella pseudospiralis. Taxonomy (NCBI): domain Eukaryota; kingdom Metazoa; phylum Nematoda; class Enoplea; order Trichinellida; family Trichinellidae; genus Trichinella; species Trichinella pseudospiralis. The sequence goes on from JYDV01000144.1 coordinate 51,907, forward strand.
AAAATCAAAAATCCCACTATTCTGAGGCTGCAAGTTGATACCGAAATTTTTGAACAATGAATTCAAATCAAAATTTCCTGAAAAATTTTTCTTCAAAAAATACTTTACAATCAATTAATAAGATAATAGATGCTATTATCAGTTTTCTTTTCAAAGAATATTTCAATGATATTATTAATAAGTAGGTATTTTTTTAGAATTGGGCTGAAAAGAATCTGAAGAATCCTTTAAATCATCATCATTGTTATTCATGGTTCACGTTCCTTTTTGTCGACTACAATATTTTAAAGAAATTAGCATGGTAAGTGATTTTTGTTTTCTTCGTATGTTGATGAGATAGATATATTGAAGAGGAAGAGGTTTTTTCTGTGTCGGTATTCTGTTCTGCTTTCCAACACGTTGAATATGAATTTCAACAGGGTTGTGTTGATTGCAAAAATTGAGTGCAAAACGGCTCACGTGTCGTGTTTGTTTCACTTTCAGTTTTTTTCATTTTTTAAAACAAAATTTCAACGGCTATAAACTAGTGAAAGCCGGGAATATATAATATTGGTGTTCATTCACCTGAATCATCTAGTCTCGTATGCTGAAATATAGGTCGACAATCAGGGACTGTTTTCATTTTTGACCTGAATTTTTATATTAAAAAAATAAGTTTAAAACTATTTTTGATTGATTAATAATTGATCAGCTCGTGGTGGGAAAAGAAAAACGAGATTTGCATTTTTGAAGTGAAAATTGTAAAATGAAATTGGCCACAGGGAGGATGGTGTAGTGAAAGCTAAAACTGAAGTGAAAGAACCAGTTAACCAACATCGGATGAAGCTGTTGGCTGTGCCTATTGGCGAAAATTGGCCGTCTCGTTTTTAGCAGCTGTACAATTTTGACGCGGGTGAAATGGAACAACGAGGCAGTTGAGAATTTAGAACTTGTATGTGAAGGCTGAGAGGTTTTTGAACTTGGAATTTTTTTGTCGGTAAAAATGTTCAGCTAAAAATGGTCCTTTTCCTTCCCATCCTCTTGCCAGTTGCTTTTAATTTGAATAGAAATTGTGGCAAAATTCTTTTGCAAAATATCAAAAATTGAATTTAACACTGCAATTGGCAAAAAGTGGAAACTGCATTGGCACCGGAAATAGTGTCATTGGTCTTGATCGTCAATGGTGCGCGATTTTGGAAAATTACTCATAATCACTGTTGTTCCATATAGACGTTTTCAAATTGTTCATGTAGGCAGGCTATGCATGCCTGGCAGATGAACGGATGGATGAATGATTCATTTTGAATGGATAGCATTCTTACAGTAGAGAAGTGATAAAAATTTTGCTTACCGAATTTTCGTTTTCTGTTCCGATCAGCGGAAGATAGGAAGCTGATACGGGTGGGATTTTTGGCAATATTTGTCAACGACGTAACAATACCATCTTCGGCGAACAAAAATTTTGTCCAATCCAGCAATCTAGCCTCTGGTATACCTGAGGAGTTGGAAGGGTGTTATTTGTTGTAAAGAGAATCAATGCAGAAACAACGAATGCATATTCTAATTCATCTCTTTACCTGGGATGTGTTCGAAATCGTCAACAGCTGGCCTGGCATAGATGACCGTAAGCAATGCAAAGTGTAACAGTAGAACAATGGTGGAATGCATTGTTGTGTCGCAGCAGCAGCTAACGGTGAGAGAGAAAGAGAAAGCTAATCAAAGCTTGGTGTAATTGTGGTGGAATAGCACCGGATTGAAAAAGTTACCAGCGTAGTAGTATATGTGTGTCGACGATGACGGCAATGATAAACGAAAAGCAGACAGCTGGTTGGCTGATGTTGTTGCTAGCCGTTGTTAGATGAGTAGTGAGTGAGTGCACTGGCTTGCCTTCAGAATGTGCACAGTTGTTAAATAATCGTCCGGATTTTTTTTTTATTTGTTATTTTACTTTTGCCAATCAGGCTGCCAGTGCTGCTATTGCTGACTTTGAACAACTTTATCAATGAACTCAATTCACTTTCAAAATGAAAAACGGCTGGATTGATTATTTAGCTTTCAAGTTGGATTCTTGTTTTCTAATATTTTATATGCTAATTGTTCTTTTCACTTTTTCCAACAACACTGATTGCATCTTTCAATCAGCATCATCATCTTCTCATTTTTACTATATAAACTGTACCGTCAACCACGCCCTCTGTGAGAAAATGAAATTCACCATTGCCGAAGCCGGTGTCGACACATTTTAGCATTGAAATTTGTGTCAACTGTACAAGCAATCACCTCTTGCGTTTAAAGTGTATTTATTTCACGTGGGAGTTCTATTCTCGTTTTGGAATAAATTAATTCATAGCAGTAATAATTAAGAATCGAGAAAAATCCTTAACAATGTCCTTCTTTCTGATACAATGGTAGGTTGCGTTGAATTTTCGAAACGATTTGTCCTTTGACTTGTCTGTTGTAAAGATGTAGGCGATCTGATGATGTTGGCATTGAAAAGAACTGAAGTAATATATATATATATATATATTTGAAGCAATTTCAAAAAACTTGAGCTTCATTAGGTATATTTCAATATACATCATAAGTGAATATATCAGGCATAATATTGGTGCGTAAATGATATTTGGTAAAAGTTAAAGTATCTTTTCCATTGAATTCTTTTCGACGATAACTGACGTGAAGGTAAAACTTTTCTCTTTTTCTGTTTTCTTTTTCTTTTCTTTTCTGCTTTTATATAGCTTTAAAGTCAAATGCAATGCAATGATTTTCTTTTTGTCATATATACACAATATGGCTTTATTTTTTTTCTCTTTTTCAAATATGCATTAGGAAAAATATATACACTTTTTACTGTTTAAATATTTGGCTTCAATTGGCTAAAGCTGATTTTGTTTTCAAGTAAGAGAAATATATTAAACGTCATTTTTTGTATTACCTGTTAGCTTTTAGAAATTTAGTGACAGTGATGTTGCATAATATGTTAAGTTTTAAATTGAGCCAATATTTTATTCGTTCAACAGCAGCAGCTGCAGCAACTGTTGCTGCCGTACTCAAGTGCAATGAGAACAATTAATTTATCTTAAATTTATAAATGAAACAATAATTCTGAAATGACAGTGGAAACTATTAGCTGTTATAAGAAAATGGCAAATATTATAAATTGAATATATAGCAAATATATTTACACCTTTTGACATTGTTCTGATCAAAATTACTTGACTTGTTGAATAATAATTCAACTTGAAAATCAATTTTTGTAATAAGTTTAAAGTTTTAAAAGTTGTCAATGGTTGGCTGTTATTTGAACATTTTTTTGGTTCAAACTAAGATTAACAACATTTTGACAGATGTTTGAAATTGAATTAAATCAACGAATGAAAAATTCCTGTAAATTTTGAATTCCTCTTGAAAAATTTTCCCTATTTTTGTTAGGATTTATAAATAGCAATTGCAAATTTAAATGTGAATTTTTGGTCAGTGTTGCTTTTTCTTTTCAATTATTATTTATAATAATGTTGCATGAATAATTTGACTCATGCAGCTTGTCATATGGATCTTTTGCTTTTTCTTATACAAGAGAGAATTCAGGTTTTTCGACGACAAATGAACATTTTGCTTGTTCAGTTTTTTTACGTTTTCTTTAAATAAGTTTACTTTTTTAATTGTTGCTTTCACTGCATAGTGAACATATTATTATTAATGTCATTATTATTATTATTTTTATTAATGTTTTCTTCATGCTTAACCAGTTTGTATTTTATACCGTTCAATAATGATTACTTGTTTTTCTAGTTGAAAAAAAGGTACTGAATTGAAAGCTACTTTAAAATGACTGTTTAAACGTGTGTGTGTGTGTGTGTGTGTGTGTGTGTGTGTGTGTGTTAGGAGAGGGTACAGGGGGGTTAGTTACTATTATTATTATTTTTTTGCTTGTTTCTGACGTTGAGTTTCGTTTATTTCATTTTCGAGTAGGAAGATATCTGCTGTTATTAGATTTGAGATGTTGAGATTTTTGCATTTCTCTTAAAGAACAATAATTTATATCGAAATTGGAATAACCACTGCTAAATGCTAAAGAAAAAACAAGCATTGATTGATCACAACAACAAACGACACTTTAAAAAAAGATATTAAACAAGAATACAAAAGGTTGTTTGATGAACTTCCTACCAGTTGTGTTTTTCAGCTGCTTTCTTTTTTTTGTTCAACTTTCTCTCGTTCCACAAAGACAAAAAAAGGGTAACAGATGGAAATGACTCAGGGTGCGGGCGTTTTCAAGAGTATACGCCTACGCAGGGTTCCACGACGGGTGTACTTTTGCAATAAGATGGCGTCGCAGTCGCGTGGCTGATATCCGTTGCCAGTGTTCGTGGTGGAGCCGAATAAATTGGACGATGGTTCACCGACACGACCGCCTCTGTTGTTGCCTTTGCCGTTGTGAATGGTGCGAAGATTGTTCACCTTGTCTGGCTTGTTGTCATAATAGTCGCTGTAGTCGTCGGTGCCACGCCTGTTGCGCATACGGGCGTGGTTGTCGAAATCTTCAAAATCCAACGTGCCCTGCTGTTGCAGTTGCAGTTGCAAAGCCGTGGGCAGTTTCCCGTTGTTGTCGACCGTGTGTGCCGCACGCCCACGGTTGCGGTTGCCTGTGACGGTTCCGGTGGATCTGTGGACATTGGTGGCGGCGTTATCGACAATTTGCAGCAAATTTCTGAACAAGTTGCATTGAAAATTTGGGGTGTTGCTCGACTTGCAGCCTGCTTCGAGCAGGTCGGGATTGGTGGCAAAGATGTGCCTCAGTTCCGGGTCGAAGAGGATCTTGCTGCTGGTTTTCAAGTTGGCTATCTGCGGACTGTTGCGTATGTTGTCCATGACGCATTTCCAATATTCACATTCAATATCATCCGACTCACAGACCGCCACGTTGAACGCCGACCCCGCTGGACGGTACTGACTGGCGCCAAATTGGGTCATCACATTGCCCACCAGGTCTCCAATTTGACCAAACAAATCATTGCTAGTACCTTTAAAATGGCAGTTAATTTTCAAAAATTTCCTTTTTTTGTAATTTTACAAACAAACAAACAACAAACGCTTAAATTTATTATGATCAGTTTTTTTATCGACTTGCTTGTTGCGTCATTTCAAATTAAATAAATGTACATGCTTGCGTGTACGCATATATGTAGGTTTATGACCCTGGCATTCACTCGAATGATCCTATCAGTATATGCATGTGGAAAGTGCAATTTCTCAGGTGGCTGTTTTCAAGTGATATCAACCATTCTCTACTTTTCCATTTACTATATATTCTTTTCAATCAATATATATTTTAATTTCAAAGTGTTTATATATATATACAGTTTTTTCCTATATATTTTTGAAAACACATGTTAATATTTTAATATTTCTTGTTATTTATTTCTTCCTGTTATTTTTTTTTGTTTTCCCAATGCATTACGTGCATAAACCAGTAGTCTCCAGGGGTGTCATTAAATTTTAAGAAATAATAGGTTAATGTTATTGAGAACTTCTTACAACTTCTTCGATGGTCGATTTTTGAAAGAAATTTGAAAACAATCAACTTTGGATGCTTGCAATTTTACATGATATTGTTTTTTCATCTTTTTTGTGCACAGTGTTGTTATTATTATTTTTTTTTTATTTTTATTATTATTATTATTAGATGAATTGATGAAATTTGAAGTTTATCATAAAATTAGAGCTTAAAAATTGGGACGTGTACTTATTTCATAGACCGACTTATTATCATTATTATTATCATTGTGATTAAAAATTTCAAAACGAATAATATAGACTATAAGATGCATGTGATGCAACATGTAATAAACAATACAATAACAAAATGGAAAGTGCTTTTTTCGTTGCACGCATGAACTTTCTCTTCTTTGATAGTCAGTCAAATTATGTAATGTTATTATTAATAAAGAATGTGACAAACGTTTTTCACTCTTCCAATATGCATGTATTCTTGATTTTATAGCAGGATAATAATAAGATGAATTTAAATGATTGACAAAATGAAATTACCTCCATTGATAGTAGCAGCTGTTGGATTAGGTGGACGTCTTGCTGTTGAACTTTGACAAAGGTACACGGAAAGTAGAAAAAGGAAAATTGAATACCAATCCATATATTAAATTTTGTTTATTTTGAAAAGATTAGCAGACTCTATTAGCTGTAGAGAAAGATTTGACAACCTCTTCACTGTTCTTCCGTTTGCTGTTCTAATGCAACTAGCTGGTGCGTACAAGTTGCTGTCAACCTGATTACTCACTGTAACCGGTCTGCCTTTTTTCCATTTTCTCAGCTTGCGGCATTTGATTTGTACCTGCTAATTAATTTTGATTATACTGTAAATTGATTAATTCAACAACTATTTTACTATGGAACATATCCACTTTATTTCGATGCAAATAACACATTTTCATAAATATTATTTCTAATTCAAATTCGTGTAATGATCGAATAATTTTTCTCAAAACATAATCACAACTACATTTTTTGCGTGGATAGTGGATCATAATATATAATAATTTGTTTATGGAAAAGAGAATTAATTAATTAATTAATTGGACACTTTCAGCAGCTTTGTTATCTCTTCAGGATGTTCCATAAGCTCTGTCCAACGCTTGCCAACGGCTATAGAAATCAGGTTCATCAGGTTTTGCTTTTCTAAATGGACAAATGTTTTAAAAAGAAAAATGCAAAAACAAGTCACACTCCCACTGCTTACTGTTAACTTGTTGTCTGTTGACCATTTAACCAGAATTTTTTAATTATTGTTTTTCAATAAATTTTTTTAAAACATTTCTTTTATAAAAATAAAATAAATATTGTTATTTGATATTTTTCGTGTTTGACCTTGGAATTACAACGATTCTCTGCACACACACACACACACATATATATATATATATATATGTCAACACGTTTGAATTTCTCAACCAAGTTAATTACAACAATTACAAATCGATGTTCAAACACAATCAAATTTATGCATAATTTGTGGTTAATTTTTCATAATTTGTTTTCAGATTCGTGTTGAATAACTTACCAGTACTACCACCTTTAGTCATTTCGTTGATGATCATTTTCACAGATTCAGGACCTGAAACAACGATTAAAATTGTATATTTATTTATAAATTAATTAAGGCTTTTCACTTTTGTCCGTCATGTTCGCTTTCAGTGTTTCCAATGCTTTTGACAGTTGCTCTTTGTTGCTCAAAATTGTCTTCACATTCGACATCTCCTCGTAGACTTGTTGCCACATGCTGTTTATACGTTGCATCACATTTTCTTCAACTTGAGGCGTAATTACGCTGGCGTAGAATTTTTCACTCTGCTCTTTCAGATTGTCCAACGAGATGTTCAGGCTTTTTGCCTGCAAATCTGTATCACTATCGGTTAATTTATTCAACAATCGTTCATTTATAAATTTCAACGGTAAACTGATTCTATTCTTGAAATACTGATAAGCATTTCTCGTTCGGTCGTACATGCTGTTGAAGAAGGTGCTTGGAAGTTGAGTTGTGGGGACGTTGTTGTTAATCATGCTTGCTACAAGAACAGCACACAGTTGTTGTTGTTTTTAAATTTATGCATTTTATTCAAATGTTAATATGAATGTTAAATTTATAATTGAAGTTAATAATACAAGTTGGTTCGTGCAAATCAAACTTTCATAAATTTCATATTCTCATTCAGCAAATTACCATACCGAACTTCTCTTTGACAAATTCCCAAACATTGCTCGCCGCTTTGCTGACACCTTGATCCATTTCCAACTGTTTGTATATTGATGAAAGTTGTTCACGTACTTTTGCCAACATCAAATCAATCGTTCCCATTTCATCTTTATTCTTATTATTTATATCAATGTTGAGATTTTTTGTTTTGTCATCAGAATCCTGCGAAACAATATACAGACATATTGTCAACGTTTAAGATACAAAACTGAACAAGAAACAAAATTATCATTGTTACCTGATTGGAGAAGGTGATTTTCAATTTTTCTATAATGTCGGTGACGTTGGCGGTGAGCCATTCAGTTTGGGCACGCACATTTTGTACAGCATCTTCGAGTAGTTTTTCATAAACGCTGCCAGCTTTTGTAGTCGAAGGTTGATCTAAAAAAATTATTTGTACACCGTATGTAGAGGTGGATGTAGTATAGATGGATATAGGGCGATAGCAATTGGATATTGTTGTCACCTTTCAAAACCAAACCATTCGTACTGTAGTGATGTAAGCAGACAAAGAGGAGAACGAGATGAACAGTGAAGAGCAATTTTTTGGGCATTTTCTTCTTTGTTGAGAGAACAGCGTTCCACGCAACCAGTTTGAATGTGTAAAAATTTTTCAAATGACTGAAAATGAAAATGAGCTGATGATGATGATAAAATTGCCAGAGGAAAATGCGCGTTCAGGGGCAGGCAGTGAGTGTGATTGAACGAGCGCACACACTCCTCATCTTCATCTTCTTCCTTTGCCAATATAATGCAAGACTACCTTTTTGCGGGGGCGTTATGCTTAACAGTTGCCGAACAATAATCAAGCGGCTGCTGCTGCTCACGTCAACTGTTGCCAATTTAATAATACTCATCATCGACATATCGACATTTATATAAATATGTATATTTTTTGTTCTTTCATATTCAACCAATATTTTATTATATCAATTATGCATTAATTAATATTAATATTTTGATAGTTTGTTGGAGAGAAAATCAGTTTTGCTTCATTTGAAATATTTGTGTGAACAATCAATACAACTAACTAACTACAGTAGACAAATGACCAACTTTTGGGAACATTTTTCCACGCTGACTGTTGTTGTTGTCTTCTTTTTCTTTGCTTTTGCTGAAAGTGAAATTTCCATACCAATTGCTTGCATTTTATCGACACTTTTGAAGCAATTTTATCAATTTATCAAAAATTGACGACAGTTGATCGACAAATTTTATAGTTTTAAATGCTGCCGCTGCCGCTGCTGCTGCTGCTGCTGCTGTTCGATAAATTTTTGTTCACTCTCATAGTGTGTGATTTGGAAAGCAAAAATTTGCATTTTATTAATTCTAAATTCAAATTATCCTATAAATAATTATTTCTGCTTCTTCTTTTTCTTTTCATTGGTCAATTGATTTGCTTTTCTCCTTCTTCGACGTTCACTTTGCACACGTTCTTTGATTATTTGCATTTTGGATTTGAGTTCATTTTTCGCGGGTCTTTTACCACCACTGGCCACACCTTTTCTCCCTTTGGCTGAAAGTGACAAACCAAAATGCTATATACAAACAAACAAACAAAACCATCTTTGTTCATCTTGTTGTTTACCATGACGATTTCGACGGAAAAATTTCAATCGCTTTTCAGTGTTCTCTTGTTGGTCAACGTCACCTTGGACAGCTTTCATGCGCAGCTTCTTTTTCCAACTGTTGTAAAGGTCGGTTTTGTAAGAGGCCGGTATCCAAACGCCGCTTTCCGTTCTGATCTTTTTCAAGCTTCCTTTCTTGCCCTCGTCATCAGCATTGACGAACTTTTTCCTCTTCCGATCCCTGGATGTTAACAATACAAGCAACAACGTTTCAATATTAATAATTTCAAAAAAAAACCAATTAAACAAAAAACTAACTCACCATTTAGTTTTTTGATTTCTACGTTGTATTTTTTCCACTTCATCATCCATGAAGTCGATCACAGCCGAACCGAGTTCAGATGTGAAATTATTTTCAACTGATAATCTGAGCACATATATATATATTTATATGTATAAGAAGAAGAAGAAGAAGAAGAAGAAGAAGAAATTTAATATATACCCTTGTTCAGAATGCAAATCTGACGGAACGTATGGAATGAAAAACTGTTCCTTTTCTTCTTCCTTCACGGTCGTGTTCTGATCTTGATTCTGCTTTTTGCTCTTCTTTTTTCTCTTCTTACACGAAAGTACCGATTCTGTAGCCCTTTCAGAAAACTTTGATTCAATTTTCTCACTAAACACTCCCTATGATAGAAAAATTAACATAACATAACACAACACAATATAATATAATATAATATTTCATAATTGACAACCGTCAAGTCTACAGGATCGTTCACATGAGCATCAACGTGTTGTTGTTGTTGAAGTGGATCTTCTTCATTCGACAATGCCTTCAATTCTGCAACTGTTGCCGCTTTGTTTTGGTCAATTTTTTTCTGATGAACCCGTCGCTTAGCTTTCATCACTCGCCACTGTTCGTCGCTGCTTTTCGCGTTCAACTCGAATACTGTCTGAACTAATAAATATGCAAATTTCTTTTTGCCACTTATCATATTCTCCACTCCGTGTCATACGAACCGTCTGCGGACGAAAGCACTTTATGTTCGCCAAAAGGATGTCCTTTTCACGTTCCAATTTTTCACACCCAAATCCAACTGCTGAACATTTGAACAATATTAATAATTATTATGATTATAAAATTTGAAATTCACCCAAAGCAGGATGATTCGGAAGATTGTTCAGACGAGTTTCAGCTTTTGCCCGACGCACGCTTTCAGCACTGCTGGTCGGTCTGGAACGAGTGTAATGTTTGTACGAGTTTTCGGCTACTTTATGAAGAGATTCCTAAAATGCAATGGTTGCTTATTATTTATGCTCTGTTATTTTTTTTCTCAAACAACATTGCAAAACGAAAATACCAAATCTAAATTGGTGCTATTCAACAATGCAATGGTACGGTTTTCGTCGTCGACACGTCGCTGCGGTACTGTACCGATCAGATCACCGGCTGGACAATATAAAATGCAAATGAGATTATGCTCATGTTGTTGTTGTTGTTGTTGATGTGTGGCAATTTTTACCGTCGGCACAAGCTGCGCTGGTGGGATATTGCAACGAACGTCCCAAGAACAAGTACAAATCCAACAAGTAGGCATATTCATCAGTGCTGATGAAGCTGATCGCGTGACCACGACGACCAGCCCTTGCTGCACGACCTGAGAAATTTTACAAAAAAGCATACTAAAAAACGAAAAATCAACAGAAATGCCACAATAACATTATACCGACACGATGGACGAACAATTTCGGCTTTGCCGGAAAGTGGAAATTGATCACATTATCCAACAGTGGAATGTCCACACCCCGGGCGGCCAAGTCGGTTACAATCAAAATGTTGATTAACTTGCGGTGGAATTTTTCAACGTTCACTCGTCTTGCCTCTGAATCCATTGAACTGTACAAGCAGGCGCATTTGAAGTGAAAATATTCCAATACAGTGTGCAAAAATTCAACATAATGTTTTGTAGCGCAGAAAATCAACGTCAGTGAATTTTCTTCGACCAGCGATCTGTCGCCGAGAATCGAAAGCAAAATGCCCAACTTGTCTTCACGTCGACAGAACAAATGAGTCAACTATTTTATTGTAATGATTTGAAGAAAAGTAGACAATTTGTACAAGAGAATAATATGCTTCTTGCTCGCTTACCTTGAGTTTGTCACTCAATTTGGAATCCACATCCAAACGGATTAAAGTTGGATGACGGAGACCAGCTCGCGTGAAATCTACCAACGATTTGGGCAGTGTAGCTGAAAACAGTAGCGTCTGACGATCTGATGGTAATCGTTTCAGCACTTCTCTGAGCTGTTCTTCAAAACCCATTTCAAAAAGTCTACAAACTGACATGACTGTTAAAGATTTCTTCACAAAAAAAATCATCACTTATATAACATCATTAATCGTCATATACCTGTCTGCCTCATCGAAAACAACGTAGTTTACTGATTTCAAAGAGAGATTCATTTCCATGATAACATGCAGCAATCTACCAGGAGTAGCGATTAAACTACAATTGATTATATTCAAATTAACATAATATAAATATGAACTGCATTTTCCATTTGCGCATTTGAACTTACACGTCTGGATTTTCATGTATCGCAGCAAACTGATCTTCCATGCTGAAATTTGAAATGAAACGTTCGACAGTATTCAATCAAATAAGGACAAATGATCATAAATTAAAAATTAATCTACCTATCTCCGCCTATAATTACGGAAGCTCGTAAGCCGGTAAATTTGCCAAGCTAAAATGAATGTTGTAAAGGTTGAATGAAATTGGCAAACATAGATGACTACTTCTTTAAGAAATTTAAAAGTTTGCAACGCTAATTCTCTTGTCGGAGAAATTATCATTGCTCGAATGCCTGCAGATGGATCACGCATCTTCAATTTGACAAACATTGGAATTAGAAAAGCTGCGGTCTTTCCGCTGCCTGTACGAGCCATAGCAACGACATCCTTTCCGTTCAAAATAATGGGAATTGTCTGTCAAAAGTTGCAGGAGAACGTGAACTGTTGAAACAAAGCAAACAGCAAAAAAGCGGACAAAAAGGGATAAATATTCTACATACTTTACGCTGTATTGGAGTAGGAATTTTGTAACCTTTTTTCATGATGCCTTTAAATACATTGTGATCCAAACCTAAGAGGAAGAAAAAAAATATTCTTCTAAATTATTACACTATATCATTCTCCAATAGCAAGCTTTGTACCCATCGCTTGAAAACCTCCGGAGCGCTTGTTTTTCCGATTCTGAGCAGTTAGCAGCTTAGCGTAATCAATTTCAACTTCATCCGCAGATTCCATTGCAAGGAATCTTAATTCAATCTAAAAGCTAGCACACTCCAATTGCACAATAGCCAACTCGTAGTTTATACTTAATTATAAAAAAAACTAAACTATTAATTTTATTTATCAGGTTTAAATATTATTTCATTAATTTTCATAAGTTTTAAAAACTGCGGCAAACAAAACTGTTACGATTATTATTGAAACTACTACAGTATATTACATGCTAATATGATTAAAAGGTTTTATTATTGCTATACTGTAATTGTAATAAATGTACGTGGAAAAATGGTGATGAAACACAAATGTAAACTAATTGAACAGATTAATTATATTAAACAATAATCAAAGTGTTATTTTTAAAATTATTTATATTGCTCTAACTGGACAAAATTTAATATAGAATGAAATTTTCAGTATTTTATTTTAATAAAGTTTACTACTGTTTAAGGAGGTTATATAATGAGATGTTAATGAGATTATGACCTATCTGGTAGTTGTTGTAAGACTTTTTTTATTGTAAATCATTTTTTCAAGTAGAACTAAACATTTGAAATAAAAATGTTCTTTTTGAAAATGCATCTAAACAGATTTAAATTGAAAAAATGCACAGTGTTATATTAAAAAGTTACAGTTTTTTTGTTTATTTTTAATAGCATAAAACTGATTTTTATATCAATTGTACTTGCTTTTCATACTGTAGTTCGAATTTTTTTTATTGATAATGGAATGTAATGCGGCATGTTTTTTAATTAATTAACCAATGCTGAAAAATAAGAAAAAAGATACTGCTTCGAAGTTGTCACTTATAGACGGTGTACCTGGTCGTTACGTGAAACGCGATACACCGCCAGTTATTCCAAGTGAGAATTTTGTTGTGTGTGAATTTGTTGTTGTTAGTTTGTTGCATTATGATTTGTAGATTACAACAATGTTGTGTTGTTCCCAAAACTGCCTAGCAAAGGTAAAAGATTGTCCAAATCAGTTGAACGTCTTGCCAGTTTGTGGACTTCGGCAACACAGAGCGGTTCAGGTGATCTCTCGAGTTCATCGTCGTCGACGAAATACAAACCCAAAGAAGCGTTTTACCGGGTTAACCAGGCTTCTTCGGGTTTGTCGGATGCTGTATCCCCATTTTCGAGACGATCTTTGCCCAGCGACAGTCGTTACAAGACTCGTTTGAGCCTTGCATGCTCTACACCACCCGGTGCCAGTTCTATGGCAATGACTCCTGGAAGTTCGTTGCAGTCGATCACTGGACGTGATCATCCAGTTCAATCGAGTGCAGTAAAAATGGCATCTGTAGAAAACTTCTTGGGTCAGTCAGGCTCCAATATGTCTCGTTTTTCTTGTCGTAAGAGATGCGTTTCATTAGTATGATTGTATTATTTTTATTTTATAATGTTTTCGTTAGTTTCAGAAGCTTCATCTCCCGGTTTACGTACAGCAGATGAACAACTAGAATTATCTTCTCCCAATAGCAGTCGGCCAAACTCATCCGTGCCAAGTACATTATAAATTTTTGAATTTATTATCACCGATTGAGCGTTATTTCACAAAGTGTTATTGTATTTATCATCTATGGTAATTGTTATTCTCTGTTTAGGTAGTAATGAAGAGTTGCCATTGCCACCCGGTTGGTCAGTTGGATGGACTTTGCATGGCCGAAAATATTTTATTGATCACAACACTCAAACAACCCACTGGAATCATCCGTTGGAAAAGGAAAATTTGCCCCCCGGATGGGAGAAGGTACTTTCTCCAGAGCATGGTGTTTTTTACCTGAAGTGAATTGATTATTGTTGTTTTTTTTTGCATTTACAATAATTTTATTTTAACGATTGTCCAAAATTTTAGTCGCATTACTAGTCAAACTCAGTACGAACATCCCGGTATAGTGAGAAAAATAAAAGCTTCCGGTAGCGGTGCTGAAATTATGATGCCAAGAGCGGTTTGCCCATCTTGCACGTTGAACATTCCTATGTCGAGTCACAATCAACGAGCATGTTCTGCCGGTGTAGCTCTTGAATCTCCGGCTGCATTCTACTCTTATACCATTCAAGACATACCGGAATGGATCAAAGTCTACGCCAATGCACCGCATGAAACTGACTGCTTGCTTAAGGTAAGTTGAATATAGCAATGGTTTGTTTTTCTTTTGTCATGCTTTTATCTTCGAATAGTGGGATTTGTTTCGCTTGCCTCAATTGGATTGTTTTGATCACATGCTGTTGAAACTGTACAAACAAGAAATTAATACAGTTGTGATAGCGTACGAACGTTATCGTTTTGCATTGTTGAACGAGTTGGAAAGACGGAAGAAGAATTCGACTTCGTCGAAAAATGAAGATTTATCGGTTGTCTGAGAAATTTATTTATTCATTATTATTAATTGTATTTATTGATTGATGATCAATTGAAAATTGAATTAAAATTGTATCATATTTTTGGATAAATAATAACCGAAAGCGAAAGCATATACTGTCGCATGAATTTGAATGCCTTCAGAGACGAATCTCTTCAAAGTTGGCATCAGATCGTTGATCGGCACCAGGATGACATCGATCAGTTCGTTTGAATCGAGCTGCTGTTTCGGGCTGCAATTGTCCGGATCGTTTCCGTCCACTTCGACCACAATCAGCTTGGTGTCGTCTTCGCAGAAGCCGGGATTCAAGAATTGAACCCCGTCAGCCGAGCCGAGGATGCGCGTTGCTTTGAAGCCAGTCTCTTCTTGCAGTTCCCTGAATGCCGTCTGTTCGGCCGTTTCGCCGACCTCGCCCATCCCTGCTGGGAATTCGATCGCGTAGGATAGCAACGGGATGCGGAACTGCTTGACCAGGATCAGCCGCTGCGGTTCACAGGCTCGACTCCGGTGGAACGCGATCACGCTCACTCCCATCGGCTTTCCTTGGCTAGCTTTGGACGGAAACTTGCTCCGGTAGGGCACTTCGTGAGTGAACGACTCGCCAGACCGTGGCATTCTGTAGAAAATCTGCTTGGCCGAGAGCCATTTGCTTTGAAACAGATCACAAACGGACAGCACTTGGATCGGATGTTCTCCAGTGATACGGTTCGACTGTTGCATGATGGATGCGGAAGAATTTGACTGTGAATTTTCAAAATGCAAACAAATATATGCAATTTTTCAGTCCAATGAACTCGAATGATTGCAGTCGCTGATACCCTAGATAGTGAGACTTTTGAAAAAGTTACAACATTAGCTGCAAGTGAAATGCTTTCACATGCTTGAAAATTTTCAAAGTCATCGAAAGACAAACTGAAAAAGTGGCTTAATCACGTTTTTGTAAAGTATTTTTTCATTTTGTTCTCAAACTGGCCTACAGAATGATCATGTAGATTGATGAAGAATGAATTTTGAAATTTGCAATGACACATCATTAAATAAATTGCCAGAAAATAATTTTTAATTTTAAAATTAAAAGAATAATTTGTCTAAGTAGGGGAAGTTTTTTCAATTTTTACAAAAATGAGCTCGTGTGATTACGGTAAATTATTTAGCATTAATAAATTTTAAAATGTTAAATAACTCTAAATCAATTTAATGTTAAAGTTAGACACGTGTTAAATTTATTTTGAATTTATTAAAGAGGAATTTAAACTTTAAAAAAAAGAAAATTTATAATTTTAAAGATAACGTAACTTAACTTTTTTTAATTACAGTACCTATTAATAAGTGACGTGCTAGGCGTGTCGCACGCCAGCTGTGAGTGGGTTCGTTGGCCATCACGGAAATTGCAGAGTAGGTTTTTTTTGGACGAAATGAACAAAAGTACAGATTCTGATTCGCCCAGCGAATCGATCAGTTTGTCAAGTCCAACACAAACGATGGCTGCCGGTGATTTGAACCGAGTGCATGAGGAGCTCGAGAAGCTCAACATTGCTACCGATGTTATCAACAAGCTGGAGTTGCAGTTGGACGAAGCGCAGACGATGTTTCGTGATGCGCAGTCATCTTGGACACAGAAGTTGTCTCAAATGGCCAAAAAGTTGGGTACTTGTATTGAAAAATCGCGGCCATATTACGAAGCCCGCATCAAGGTGAATCATTTTTATTTATGACGGTGACTTTTTCATTCAGAGTTTGAAATATTAAATTCTATCACTATTATTATTATTATTGTTGTTGTTGTTGTTGTTGTTGTTGTTGTTGTGGTTGTTGTTACTTCCTTACTTGCTGAATACTATTTACTGAATGATTTGTTTTGCCAATTATTCAACTGATATGATTCATAGGTGCTCGAAGCGCAACAGGAAGCTCAGAGAGCGGCATTGAGATTTGAACGAGCCAACCGTATGCACTCCATTGCCAAGCAGCAGGTTACACTTACACAGGAAAGTTTAAATCGCCAAGGAACAGAGCATGTCGATCCTGCATGTCTTGAAGTTCTCAATCATCACAACAAACGGGTGAACGAGGCGGAATGGGAACGCCTTCAGAGTGAAAAAGAACACGAAGAAGTATCTCGTTTAGTTGAATCTGCCACTAAACAAGTTTCCGCATTGGAAAGTCAGCTGAAGGTGGAATTTTGTTTCGTCGATTTGATGAATATATTGTATTTTTTTATTAAATATTTTTTATAGCGTAGTATTCAAAAATCCAAACCCTACTTTGAAGCTAAAGTGGAATTTATGCGCGTATTGCAAAATCAGAAAGCACTTATACAACGTCTTCAAGCAGAGATTCGACAAAAGAAGGCCGACTACAATACGTCGTTGAGAAATCTTGAACGCATCAGCGAAGAGATCCACGAAAAGAGAAGTCTTGGTAAACGAGATCCTGGTGTTGGTAGTGAATCACCAGGGCCACCTTGTACTTCGTCTGTAAGATTTTTAATTTTAAATCAAGAAGCTTTGTTTTGTTTTGTTTTTAGTTTGATTTTTCCTTCTTTTATTTTAGCTTGAGTTAGCTGAAAATAAATCTCTCTCACCACCCTTAGAAAAGAGTAGTTTTAATACTGTAAGTGTGAATGTTGATTCAAGTGATTCTCGAATATTGGATGCTAACCGATCGCCAGTAGATCGTATGCGTTTCATTTCCTCGCTAAATATCGAAGACTTGGTAGATTCTGTTGTTCAAAGCGGTGATGCGAGTGCTTCTGCAGCTCACCAGCGAGTTAAAGCTTCTTCCCCTGCGCTTCTTATTTATCCTCTAACCAAGAATTCATCCAGCACTAGCAATGCTGGTTTGAATTCGGGCGTTATACTGCTTGCTCACGAACTAGCTTGCCTTTCCAATCAACCTTATTTATCTGCTTTTCAGCTTGCACCAGAAGAGTTAGACGTGGAATATCACACTGCACCTCAGGGTGTTTCTTCAAGCGGTCGTTCTTCACCAACGGTTACTGTTGAATTGAATTGAATTTCTTTCTTTATTATTTTTTTTAATCAAATCTGATAACTGAAAATTTTAGAGTTCTAACAAAAATGAAGAAAGAAGTACTGTTACGCCGGATTTGAAAATGACATTAATGAAAGATGACCGAGTAAAAGAGTTGATGGTAACACCTGAAGAGTTGATTGATCAAATAGATCATGAGTTTGACGATGCCAAATTGTCCTTTGCTGAACATTCAACAACAACGAAAAATTAATTGACAATACGGGATTTGCAACAGTTCATTGTATAATCGTTCATTGTATAGTGTGAAGAAATGAATATTGACTTGCCAATTTGTACATGATCAAATGTTACGATAGTAGTACTTCAACCTGTGAGAATTGTGCTTGTACTCGGTTTTGATAAATTTTTTCCGCTGTGCGAATTAAATTTTTTTTTTTAATTCAATAGATTAAATTTTAATTGCTGTTGCATAAGTTGAATAGCAAGTTTGTTTTGCTGTCGAAAGTGATGTTTCTTAGCGTATGCTATCTTTCTTTCTTTTTTTCACATTTTAATTTTAATACTCAATTTCAAAATATACACCGAATACACGTGTTTGTTCGTGGGGAAAATTGCCGAATTGTGAAGATGTTGCTACAGTAAGTAAATATCAAGTTTAAATTTTTTGAAAGATTACGGTATTCATGAGATGAATTTGAAATTTACCGCCGTGCAGGCAACACCTAATTTAGCGTCGGTAATTTTCGCAAATGTTGTTAAATGAACTTTTAAGTGTTTATTTCACGAAAACAGCAACGAAAACGGTGCTGTTCATTTCTAATATTTCGCAGTATTTTACGTGGAATGGTCACGTTTGTCTCAATCCTTTTCAATGTTTAATTAAGTGATTTTAACAGTGACGTTCATGTGCAATTTTTGTCGCATAGAAACGATTGTATGAACAGAAAATTAGTAATTCTAGCTTCAAAAAGTTCATATTTCATTTTTTTGCCAGTTCTGAACTATAAACTTGGTACAAAAATATATGGCGATGCTAGTTTTCAGTTACAACGCTGTTTTTATTTTCTGTTTGAATTTTAAACAAATTCATTTACTTGAACGTATTTGTTTTTTCATTTGGTCATAGTTTTCCACTTTTAGCATGACAGTTCTACAAAATGCAGTATAAATTGTCTGGTCTGTCTGTGAAATAAATTTTTCCTATCT
Source organism: Trichinella pseudospiralis (assembly GCA_001447645.1). Lineage (NCBI taxonomy): Eukaryota > Metazoa > Nematoda > Enoplea > Trichinellida > Trichinellidae > Trichinella > Trichinella pseudospiralis. The sequence goes on from JYDV01000144.1 coordinate 71,088, forward strand.
ATTATCAGTTTCCGGGTAGAGCATTTATTGAGTTTTAAAGTTTTTTTTTTTGAAATCCGTTGCTCGCAACAGCAGATAATTTAGCTTTCTTTTTTGTTTCAATGCAAATTTTTTGATATAAAGACGTGTTATTAGCAATTTTTGAGTACGTTATTGTTTGTTTGTTGATCGGATATGTTTTTTTTAATGTTTTAGCACGTTTTTTGAGACTTTTTCCATGAAATGGGATGTTAAATTGGTCAGTTGAACAAAAGTATCAAATGCTAACAGGCTCAATGAGAGAAAAACACATTGGTCATTGACGAGAAGTGAGAAAATGTTTTTGAAATGAAAAGAATGATTATTATATTGTTTATTTTTAGTTGTTTTGTGCTTTTTCAAAAGTTGAAATTGGCCTGTAATTTTTCCTCCATTTACAATTTCACGTTTGGCAAATTTGTTCATCATTCATTCAATTTGTGAAGAAAAAAAAAGATGAAGGTAAGAAAATTTTTTTCATTTGTTCATCCACGTGGGGAATGTTTTGTATTCAACACAATAGTGATGCAGCTTTCACTTTCTTGTTGTAGTTGTATCTGTTGTTCAGTGTTCAGGCGTTGAAAATTATGACAATTAATTATTATTATTATTATTGTTGTGGTGGTGGTAGTGGTTGGATGTTTGTTTTTCTGTTTTTTGAACATTTGAAACGTTGAAAGTATGGTTAATGCGGTGTAAAGCAATAATTGTAAGCAAAAATAAGTTTGAAAAATTCTCAGTGAAGTGAGCAAATGGTGTGACAGAAAATAATTTGCTTTTCAATATGTTGATGTAGTCGTGCGGATATATTACCGTATCTGTAGATAAAGAAAAGTACAGTAGTATTTATACGTGGGGTACAAATTGATCGTTGAATTGAATATTTTCCGCTAATTTCTGTAATCCTCATCTATACTGCATGACGATTGTTTTGATGATATTCAAACTTGTTGTCAGTCGGAGTGATGATCATTGTTGCAGATTCAAACTTTTCAAGAATGCTTTTTGATTTTTTCCCCCATATTCAGATAACGTAAAGCATTGATTTTGTCGATGTGACATCCAAAGCCAATTGGCTATAAAATGTTCAAAAAAAATGAGCAAATACGATTAAATCTCAGATCATGTCAGAATAGCGAGTGGAAAAAGTCATTCGTCTGGAATGTTTGAAACGGTACTGTAAAAGTATTTATTATGCATTTGCGGGTGTAAAGTTGGAAAATGGTTTGCAAAAATTAGCTTCAGCTTTACGGTTGATGATGAATCATTATTCGCGGTAGTTTGCTTCATTTTATTTATTTTCTTTTGAAATTTGTTTTAAAATTTTGTTATATGTGAAAATTGGGCAACATTTACTACACTTTCTTTTTTTTGTTTCTAAATCGACGATTGAAAATGTGTATGATATATTTTTTTATTTTTGGTGATGATATTTTTCAAACAATATTCTTACATCAAATAGATGATAAAAGTCTGCTTTTAGTAGGATTTTCAGTTATTATTGTTTTTGCTTGTTTTTTAAAAAAGTTTTTTTCATCTTTTTCACTTATTTCTGACAATTGTAAATTGGTTGAATTGGAAAAATTTGCATAGTCTGCATGTTGAAAACAGTTTCTCCAGTTTGTAATGTGAAGCTGCTTCTTTTTGTACGGACTGCAAGTTGTGTCGTGTTGTTGGAATATACGATGCCGTTGTCCTCGAGCAAGTTAGCAAGCAAGCAAGGAAGAAGCAAGTAGCTAGCAACAGGTCTTCACTGTTGGAACATGCAGACATGCGTGCTTTGTTGCTTTTGTTAGAAGCTGTTTAATTTTGTTCTTTTTTCCATCAAGCTGGAATAATAGTTTTCTCTCAACAGCAACAACAACAACCACAACTTCAAACTGTCCAGCTTGCTGTATTGCATAGGTGTGCAACTTTGAAACAGGCTTTCTTGCATTTGCTTTCTCTTTCATTTCTTGCTGTTTCTTTAAGCTTGTGTTTATTTTTTTTCAACCATCTCCTTTGTCACTCATATTTCTCTGTTTCTACATACGTATACTTGTGCATCTCTCTGCTTGTGCGTCTGTGTTCCTTCCGTCTTTATTGTGTTACTTTTTTGATACTGTTTGAATGGGAGAAAATTTCAAAGCTGAACATTATTATTATTATTATTATTATTATTATTATTATTATTATTATTATTATAACGTACTGGACGATTGATTGTCCTCTCTACTGATGATGAAGCATGCTAAAATGACGCAACAGGAGGAAGAAGCATGCGAATACTGGTTTCTCACGGCAACCTTCAGTGAACAGTCAGTTACCTGAGACGCCGACGTTTTATCGTATTTACTGTTTACAGTGCGAGCTTGATTAGCCAGTTTCTGATGAATTCTGCAATTTGATTGTGCAATGAAAAAATGTTCATCATTTTTATTCACTGTACAATGAAAGTGTGTGGCTCTTTGAACAAAATTTCTGATGTGACCAAATGGAACCCAACACATGCAACTGTAGACAATTGGAAATTGATCGGCAGAAGTTTGCATACAATCTTGCATCAAGTCAGTGTTTAATTTTCTTTTTTATTCATTTTTTCAAATAATATACGCTTTAGTTTTTTTTTTTAAAAAGTTTCTCTTGTAAAATAGACTACTGAAGGGTGTGGAGTTGGCATTGTACAAATAGTAGATATACAGATATAGATATAGATAGATGGATTGATGAATGGGTTTCTTTTTTTCCGATAAGAGATGATGGATTAATTACAAATGTTGTATAATTGTACACTTGTGGTGAAAAATTGTTGCCGCATATTGTGGAGCACAATATGATGATGATGATGATGATGATGATGTGCTGACAATTTGATGTGTATGCATATTTATGTGCATGTGTGTAGCTTAGCTATGCCAAACAACTGCTGTTCGATTGTCATCGCAGCAGTCAGTCAGTCAGTCGCTGGGGAATTTTGTCTGAAAAACAAAACGAGCTTGACGATTTCAACGCAACTGTGCCAGCAAAGCCGCCTCCATGAAGACTGATATATTATATTCATAATAATTTTTACATTCAAACAAACAAAAAACTCATATCATAAATTTGACTTGGATCTCTTTTCCTTTTTTTTACATTTATTCACAAAATTTGTATCGAAAGTACCATTACCGAAAGTTTGCTGTCTTGGCATGTGCTGTATGTAAGCTGCAAACGAACGAAAAGTTTCCACATGCAAATTTTTAACACTTTAGCAAGTCGATTCTCCGTACAGTTCAATTTTTTGATATTTCCACATGCAAATTTGATCATTGGATTCAATGAAACAACTGTCTACCAAAGTATGAGGCAAACAAACAAACAAACAAGTAAACAAGCAAGCAAGCAAGCTAGCTAGCTAGATAGCTAGATAGCTAGTAAGAAAACTTTTTTCACCACAACAATGCAAATAGTGCAACAGTTTTGTGGGAAAAAATGAATAGCAAATGGGAATTTTTCTCCACAAATTGAAATAATCATTGTATTGTTCTATTTCTTTTTTCTTGGTTAAAAATTTCACAAGCAAATTTATAATTTGATGAATATACTCTCTGTGAGAAGTTGCTAACAATGGAAATTTATTGTTCTCATAAAGTGTTCATTTGCAAGTTATCATGGTAATATTTATTTCACTTTAGTATGCTTTGAAGTGTATTGATTGATTGAAAAACAAGATCACCATTTTAGTATTTTTCAACAGCAAATTTGTGTTTTATTAATTTCATATTCTGTCATACATGAAATACTGTTTTATTTAAAAAGTTTTTTTTTAAAAATAATATTCAGCATTTGCTTTTCTCTCTTTGCCAAACGAGTCAATTACACAATTCTATTTAGTTAATTAATTAATTAATTAATTTTAAAAACTGTTTTATTATCAAGCATCCTTAACAAACAACATCATCATATAATACATTTTTCCAATAATACATTTACATTCTTCAACAAATTCGCCGTTTTGCTTTATTGGATTGGAAGTTGAAAGAGTATAAAACTATTTGGAACGTTGTTTACTGCCCAACAACCGCGAAACAACAAACCTCTTGTCAAACTGTCAACAGATGCGAGCAGTTGTGAACCGTTGAAGCATTTGTTGTCATCCTGCTTGAGCGGAAATTAGCTACTACCTCTGTGGTGATCTGATTGCGGCTGGCGTTTCTGGAAAATTAGAAACGGCCAGCTGCTTATTTGTTGCTTTTTCCTCGTCTGCTTTCTTCTCCACTTCTTCATCATCAAAGTTGTACAGCTAATTTTCAAATTGGCTAGTTTCATCGTGTTTCAAAGTTAGCTTTCAACTAGTAACTAGTAACTATAGCCAGCTACTTACTAGTGACAGCTAGCTAGACTGCTGGCAGGCATTTAGTAGTTCTACCTACTCTCCACTAGTTCCACCACTTGCCATCTATATAGATAGATAGATAGATAGATAGATAGATAGATAGGTAGAGATAGATAGATAGATAGATAGATAGATGGCCATTAAAACCAGCCAGCTCGATAGATAGGTAGCTAGCTAGCTAGCCAGCCTAGCAGTTAGTTGGGAAGGCATTGTCAGGCGTCGTCAGCATGTCAGTTTGTTTCATATTTAGCACCTGGCTTTAAGCATCTTTTGCATCTTGGTCGTCAGTCGATTGTTGGTGCTTGGCCGGAAATAGCATCCGGCCTACATACCAACCAACACTTGGTCATCAGCGTCTCGAGCGTCATAAATTTTCCAACTTACAAGCGCTTCCATTTTATTATCTAATTCGATTTCTTTGATATTTTCCGCCATAACTGCGTTCAATTTCTTGAAAAATACATTTCCTATCAAGCTATATTATCGGCTATAAATAAACAACTAATCTCGCATTGTATAGCATCTATCAATATTTTTATCATTCAAAGGATAATGGCTATTTTATTATTCTTTTTTTTTCTCAACATAAAATTGAAATATAAATGGAAACTTATTTTAAATCGCTATCTTTTCATCCAGTTGTTGTTTTTCCATTTCATTGAACATTTATTTCAATCAATAATGAAATTACAAGATTGGTTTATTTATTTATTTTCATTAATATATTATAAGCAATTTTTATAAATTAATTTGCTTCAACGGTCAACAAACAATAGATTTTTCACATTTCATCATTAGTACATGCGTCAATTGAAATTTAGTTGCTTTTTTCCCCCGTAATTCAATTTTTAACCAGCTAAATTTAAACCGTCAAAAAAGCTTCTTAAAAATCAACGACTGTTGATCATTCATGTATGCATATGTAAAAATGTTAATCTATGTCAAGGACAAGTCCGTGCTAAGAGGAATAGTAATTTTCCCCGGAGGATTTTGCGCATGTGGTGCTGCACGTGATAAATACATACAGCATTATTTTATATAAATGAATGTACAAGTGTGTTGTTTGTTTTACATTAAATTTTAAAAAGTGAAAAAAAAACAAGTTCAATGTGCTGTTTATTTAATTGTTGCTGTTCTTCTATAGTTAGCTTGTGTTTGTTTTATTCAAGCAGAGGTTTAATAATTTATGCAGGAGCAGCGATGAAGTGTAAAAGTGCAAAGGGTGCTGAGATTTTTGCTCAAATATTTATTTTATTAAAAAGTTGGGTGTTGATTCAATTTTGAGTGATCGGTCAGCAGGTTGGCTTGCTTGCTTGCTTATTTGAGAGCTCGGTGTCATGTCATCACCGGCTGTTCGGCTCCATATTCGTTTAGCTGGAAAAGTGATTAGCTGTTTATGAAAAAGTATTGCATCTGCCACTGTAGGCAATGGAAGTTGGCCGGCACGCGCGACTGGCACGCGATGCTAACGTCAGCTGACCGTCGAAAGCAAATGGTCGGCTAGGGTCAGTTGGGGCCGTTGTTTTGGCGTGCCCAACGCTGACGGAAGCTTTTGAAAACTACAAAGCAACAAATAAGCTTTCAAAACACCGCTTGACGCTTCATCTGAAAGCTAATCTTTCCACTGATCGTGGTCAGTTGGCGCCATTTGACCCAAAACACACTGTGCTCAGGCCGGCTCATATACAACGCCGAATGTGAAATTTATCTTTCAAACGAAATTGTTGTTCTGCATTTTTGGCGTCCTGCGGTCACTTTGTTCTCCAGGGCACAAAACCTCCAATGCCACGTCATTTATAAGCGAAACGCTTTTTTTTGGGGGGCTGGGGGGCAGGATTTCAAAAATTGCGTGGGCGGCAGCTTTTTGATTTTAGGAATTTTTCACCACCATCTGTTTGCTTGCAGTATACACTGAAAAATGTGTGTGCAACAGCATTGTTGAATAGCTTTCAGGAACAAAAGAAATAGAAAATGCAATTGTTGTAATTTTTTACAATTCTATTTTCATTGTTTCTTAACAATTGAAAACTTGCCAATTTTTGCTTGTTTATTTTGATTTTTCATCTTTCACAGTTTGACAATTAATTTTTAATGAACATAAAATCAAGAATTGCAATTTGTTCTTTGTATTGTATATACTTCTTTATGTTTTAAGATAGCTTGACTTATGCAGAAATTGTTATGGTAGTATTTTTTTTGTTCATATTCTTCCTCTGTACAATGTTAGTTGAATTATAATATTATGAAAGGGATAAACAGCAGCAAATGATATGATTATTATTATTATTATTTGTGCAGTGGATCATGTGATGAGGAGAATTGTATTAGCCCTCGCTTTGCTAATTACTCTGTAAGCTGTTTGTTAGCTGATCATGGGGTTCTTCTGTTCGTCGACGGTCGTTGGCAATGTTTATGTTTTGAAAGATTGATCGAAAATCCAGACAAGCTGTGGTCGTGCTTAAGTGCCATCTTGGTTCGCATGTTTTTGCTTAAGCACAGCTTGCAACTGTCTCTCTTTCTGATCTGTCTGCCATTGGGTTAATGGATTTAAATTTTCGGCAGTAGTTCAGCATCATAAATTTGTTGTTGTTGTTGTTGTTGTTATTTGTGGAAAATTGTGGTGGTGATGATGTTCTTCTTTCTTTTTTTCTCATTTTCTTCTGACTGTGTTTCTTCAATGCTTGCTGGCAAACAGATTTCAGGCAAAGTTTTGATGTTCGCTTTCAAAAAATGCTTTTTGCTTTTAATGTCAGCTGGTACTTTCAATCTTGCCCAGACGAAACACTTGTAAAGTGCGTGACCCTTCATTTTTAACCGCTAAGTGCTTTTGGAAATTTATTTATGAAAATTCCACTCGCCTACTTTTACCCCATTGTTCAATAGGAAAAGTTAAAACTTGAAACATTATAAATTGATGGGCTTTTTAATCTTATTATTATTATTATTATTATTATTGTACAACAAAAATAATTAAAACAATAATTGATGGTAAAATAATAATGGAAATTTGAGAAGTTGTTAAGAAAATCAGCTTCAAAGCATGTAGAAAACTGCCTAACAGCAATGTTACTTGGTAAATTAGTAGTAGTGAATTTGGAAAAATTGCAACAGGGGCGGCAGTAAGCGTGCTGCATTTTATGAAACGAATTTCTTCAATTCAGCTTGGTTAAATGGTTTTGCTGTTTGCATTAAATTTGCAATCGTTTCCTCTTGCTGCACCAAATGACAATGGACGACACCAAATGGGGACCACACAGCCTTTGCAAAATAGCAGACAGGAAATGTTGATTACAATCTGTTCAACGAACAGGATTAGTAGCTTGACTGTCAGATGTCAGCTTTAAACGTCACTGGATAAACAGCACTTTAATGCAACTAGCTGTTTCCTGCAACTGACACTTGTGTGTGTGTAGTAATCTTTGAAAAAAGATGTTTATATTCATGGGATGAATGATTATTTTTCTTATTCTTTATCTTTTTATTAATTCTGCATAATGAAGCAATCTACAGATTTGTGCATCATATGCATAATTTATACACAAAACAAGTCATTAATGTAAAAATAAATAGATAAATCAATTTAAGGAAATGCAAATTTGAAGTATTTCACTTTGATTGTAATGTAATGTAAAATTAGCTTTCAAAATGCAGTGATTGACCGACCGATTGATCGTAAATGATTGTCTCTCTCTCTCTCTCTCTCTCTCTGTGTGTGTGTGTGTGTGTGTGTGTGTGCCTGTGTGAAATTAAAACTGTAAATTACAAATTACCGTGTAGTACGATCACAGAAAGACGATATTGATATGATGGTCCCAAGGTGGCCGAGTAGCATTTCACTGTGCCATCTGTCTGCTTGCAATTTATTTATAAAAATTATAATCAATATTACGTATTGTAAATTATATTTCCACTTGAGTACAAATTTTTAAAAGAGCAATTGATTTTTTATGACCTTCCACACTGAAAATACAGACAATATCTTTCTTTGTATTTGTATCGGTTTTCTTTTGCTAATTAGAAACTGGACAACATTTTACTCGGCAATTAATTCTTACACCAGTTGTTTATTTCACAATACAGTCAATATTTCACTGTATTGTAATTTTTAGCTTTCAGTTTTGAGCTTATTTATTTATTTATTTATTTGTACTTTTTCTCTACAAGCAATTGTGAATTAGAGTAATGTCTATTAGTTTGGCCAGTTTTAGTTTTCAGTGATAAATTTTATGACAGCCGTTTAGATATTATGCGATAAAAGTTCGTGCACATGAATGTAAGCACATATATATATACACTGTGTTGCTTGCTATAGCTAACTGAAACTATTGTTGCGCAACATGAAATGAAAACGATGTGTTAGTTGCAAGATGAGGAATTTAGGTAGAGGTTGAATTTTCTAGCTGGTCTGAATGGCGATTTATGCGCAAGTGTTGTTCAACATCTTGCGACTGAAATGAACGAGAGCTATCGTATAAGCAAGTATTTGGCGTTGTAGTAGAGACGTTTTGCCAGTGGCTGGCTAGTAATAATTTCTTCCGAACGTTGTTTCTCGTCCGCCTCCGTATGTATGTTGATGCTGCTGCTGTTCGTCGTATAGAACTAAAAGCTAAGCAGTAGTGGAAGTTTATAGTTTGTTAACTGGAGTGGGTTGAAGCCTGCCAGCTAGCCAAGAAGATCTAGCAGACTGTTGTCAAAGTGTTTGCTTTTTGATACCATTACGTTTGAATGATTCAGTTTTTGCCATTTTGTTTTTACCTTTTCAACTAGCAAGGCACGTGTGTGTGTGTGTGTGTGTGTGTGCACTGATAGTGGTGGTATGATCGGTGCTGCTACTTTTCTAAAGTATTATTTGTTGTTTAAGCTGGCTTATTTTCGCTTTCACTTCACCGTTGCTTGAAATGCCACAAACTGTTGCTCGGCTATGTCAATTATTTTTGAAGACAGGCGCGCTTTGAGGCTACTATCCGAACGCGATGCGCGCGTAGCAGCTGCCAGTCTAGACAAGCTAAGCAGTTTGTCAAAGCTTAACCAATGATGGAATATGATTATTAATGTAGGAACACTGTACAACACGGCTGTTTCGAAATTGATCAACCAATCAAACAACAGAAAACAACAAATGCATTTGGTTGGACGAATCAGCATAGCCTGGTTTCTCTATATTTTCATTAACAATCGTCATTTTCTAAACACACATAAACATACACACACTCACACTCACACACATATACACACACACACACACACACCGCCGAATTGCACACGTACGTACACGTACATTTTACACTTTTACTACTCATACACAACTTGGTCTCTTTGTGTCAATCGGTTAGTTCAGTCATACTTTTGTCATCTTGTTCATCCAATTCATTACTGTTATTCATCTGCTATTTTAATGTGATCAAATTTGTAGTGCAACGGCAACAGCCAACTCCTAAAATTGTACATTATTTACGTGTGTATCAGCGGTATACATACATGTAGATGAATATATAAATATAATTACAGGTATGATGAATTTTATTACATTCTATTGTTCTGTTGTATTTAGTTTGTCGAATAATAATTGAAACTGACTATTATTGATGTAAAATAATGATAGTTGATTATGTTTGTTGTGATAAGTTATCAAGTTTACCCTATCAGAGGAACAGTTTTCGGTTGGCTAACGCCCCATCAATTGCGTGGATCGTTTGATGGTGGTGGTGGTGGTGGTGGTGGTGGTGGTGGTGATCATTAGCGGCCGCTACAGTGGATGTCAATGCGTGGTCGTTAGGGAATTGTAGATTTAATCAAAGATCGAAAATCCAATGGCACAATGTTGCCTCTTCAACCGTCGGTTCCTAATGAGCCATGTTTATATCAGCTTTTCCGGCCAGGCATCGATCGGCTTTGCTGTTTTGCTTGTAACTGAAGTTACATTTGCAATTTTATTTCACTTAACCTGAATTCGGCGGCTATATAGCCTTAAGCATTTCATCACACGTCTAGTCTTTCACAGGTGGTCACAGGCTTTTGTTGTTTCTGCACACTGCATCCGTTGTAAGCAGCTGCTTTTAGTAATGCGATAATAGAGTTCGTAGTTAGTTGAGCAACAACGTTAATAACTGACAGTTCATTTCTAGCAGACGTTAGTCGGTCAATACGAAAAGTTAAATGGCCAAAAGAAGATATCCTCAAATGTTTTAAATTTTTAATATTTATACATATTTGCAAACAGTCGTGAGTGCAGAGCAATTACGTTTCAATTTTAGTAACTTTTTCTTTGTCTCTTAGCTATATATATAGTTCAGGTATGAAAAATTTTTTTTTTACAGCAGCACTGCTCTGCTGCTGCGGGGATAGAGAGTGGAAATCGATCAGAAAGTAGTGCTAGCTAGTGGTAGTAAGTGAGGAAAAATTATAAGCTACACAAAGCATTAGCAGTAGCAGCAGCAGTTTAATTGTTTTGCTTTTTTGTTTTTTTATTTTTCTTTAACAATTCATAACTGTAAATTTTTTTTAATTTTTACATCTTTCATTCTTATTATAAAAGTTGTTATTAGTGATTTTGCTTTTTATTGTGGAAAAAATAAAGATTGATTTTGGTTGTTGTTCTAAAATATACAATTTTAACCGTTCTTAAGTGTCTGTGGAGAGAGAGAGAGAGATGCGATGTACTGAGTGATAATCCGCAACAGCAGATGAGAAAGTCGTCATACCTAAGAGATTAGGCGATTACACTAAATTCAGGACTACTTTACAACAAAGCTTCGGCAAAATGGGAATCAATAGTGAATGAGGCAATGCAAATTGATAAATAAAGTTTAAAAAAAAATTCATTTTATTTTCCAGTAGAGAAGATTGATTTCAAAATGAGAAACATTTTTTACATTGTACATCTATCTAAATGATAGATAATATTCATTGAAATATAGAAGAAATGCCCAAATGGAAAATTGTACATGTTGGGTGTATGTGTATAGAGGGATGTCGAAGTTGATAGGTTCAAGTGGAAAATGTTCAACAGATGTAGTAGCTTCACTTGGTGCTTTTATTTGTTTATTTAATAATTTTTGTTGTGTCAGAAATTGAGGGAATTCGAGAGATGAGTTTAAAAAAAAATTTTTTTTTCTTGTGACTTTTATTTAAAATAGTTGGTTGGTCAATGTCTGTCTGTCTGTTTCCTTGATAAATTTTGCAGATGGAATTTTTTTTTTCAAATTTCTTTCACATATTTGCATAAATAATATCAACTCGAATGCAGCAAACAGAAAAGAAGAGATAAGTTTCATTTACTTAAAATTATTGGCAGCAATATCAATTGAAAGCTTTTCTGAAATGATGAACACAGGAGCAGTTATAAATTCCGTTTGTCATTGGACAGAGAAACTTCAACAGCAGCTGTATTCATCCGGAAAATCAGAAAATTGTCTCATATGAGCTATGATATTGAATCAAACGCATCACATTCGCTGATCCCAAAGCGGTTATAAAATTTGCGAAACGGTAGTGTTTAATCTTCTGACATTTGAAACTGAGGCATTCTCTTCTAGACGGTTTAATCTGTATATTGTTTATAATATAGGCAGATCTAATCTTGGTTGTTTTTGTTTTTGGCTTTGGTTTCATTTCAATTTTTAACACTTCCAACTGCTGCATGTTTTTTTTATACCTTGTTTACGTCCAAGCGTCTTTCACTTGCATTCCTTCTTGTAGTTTTCAACGTGCACGCAACTAGACAGACAGCAAGTAAAATTTGCAAAAAAAAAGAGAAAACGCTATTTTATTTTTACATTAAATATTGTGATAGTTGGTTTTTCATTTTTGAACTTTTCAAAGGTTCAGCACAACACGAAATGTATATTTGATTTCAATGATCATCATATAGATGATTTGATGTTGGAAAAAAGTTTGCTTTCAATTTTGATTTGCACTATGCAACTATACTGTTGTATAGTTTTATAGTAGGCTATAGTGTGAATAATTGTGGATAATGAGCATGTTTAGTCTGTTTGCTGAAAATCATTTCACAATCAATGTACAGCAATCGGTTGAGAGCACTATAACGATAACTACAAATAATTGCATGGACGATGCTTCAACTGGAAAAGCTTTTCCGTATAAGTGAATAATTAAAGTGCCAGTTGTACATTGACCCAAGATTTTGCTTGGGGTTATTTGTTAAAATATCAGAATACGTTTTACGAAACTAAGAAATAGGAGACGAACAGCATTCGCTTGTCAAGTGGTTGGCAGGGCCGTACATATAGCTCAATTGCACCAACAATTCTTTCTTCTTCACCAACGCGGCATGCTAGCTTCTTTTTCTTTCGCTTTCGTTCTCTTTTCAATTGACAACAGCATTACACTTTATGCACAACTACTAACCAGCTAACTAGCTATCTAGCTAGCTGGTTGGTTGGTTGGTTGACTGGCTGGCTGGCTGGCTAGCTAACTAACTAGCTGCAAGAAGCTAGAGTGAAACATGCTGGCAACATATACGTACCATTTCCTCCTCCTCCTCCTCATGTTGTTGTTGTTCTTCTTCTTCTTCTACTATACTTCTTTTCCTTTTTTTCCATCTTGACAGCTGCATTGCAGCGAATGGAATGGAAAGAACGAACAGCAATGATGTTGTGCAGACGTTCGTTTCTGTCGGTCTGATCGATCACCGTATGTCTCTCAATCATTGATGTGATCTTTTTCTGCGGTTCTGCTCTGCCCATTGCTTTAATCCCCACAGCAAAGCCAAAAGCACACAAGCAGAGGGGGATAGGCGCAAGCAGGAAAATGCATAGCATACAAAAATAGAAAATATCTTCTTTCTCACAAACACAAATCCACAAATATATATATGGATAGTTCAAAAAATATTATATCTAATTTTTCCTTTTGTGAAATTATTGTTTTGGTTAAATTTTTACTTTTTTTAAAACAAATATTATCAAAATTATCAGTTATTTAATTCAGAGTATTTGCAAAAGTGATCTTCTCCACTCTTAACTACTGTATGATGATTAAGGAAGAGTTATTTTTTATGGTTTTTTTTGCAAATTTTTCTTCTTTCACAACATTGACGTAAAATTTAGACGAGGAAGCTGATTTTTTTCTTCATATTTTTTGACTGACAGTTATGCATTTGTTTTGCTAATTTTATTTCTTTTCATTTTATTTGGGTTGGTAACTGGTAAACGATAAATAATATACATGCCTGAATAATTTATTGTAATATCATCATCATAATTATCGTCATCGTTATTTGAAGAAAAAAAGAGTGAAATTAATTGTTCGTTCATGCAATAAATATATATATATATGCATATTTCTTTATGCATGTAGAAAGAAGATGAAATTTATTTACTTATTTACGATATAGAGAGAGGCAGAGAGGCAAAACAAGTAATGCTCAGTGAATGATATTTGGCATATATTCGATGGGAAGGAACTTGAATGACGATAAGTGGTCGTCGTTGAAGTTCATCAGGGGATTCACTGACCGGTCATATAAAGATTGATCAGCAATGTTTGATTGGACCGTGAAACGGTTCCGGGCGCCTTACTGTCTAGGGATTGAACACAAGAGTCGTCAGTCAAAAATCGACTTGGCTTGGTTATTTTCTTCTTTTGACTTCATCACGCAATCAGGCAATTTCTGTGAAGCGTCGATGTGTCAAAGTGGATGGACATGAAGCTACGCCCACGCAATGCTTAACACTGCTCTTATAATACCGTTCGGTCTCGGATGGACTGACTGAACGGAAGCTGAGTTGCTACTAAACGGACGGACGAATTTGCCGAGAGGCTGCCTGCTTGGCTACTTGTCTGCCTTTCAATCGATCGATCACTTGTCGTTAATAACATTTTGCCAATTTTGGCAGTCTTCACTATTTTCTTCATCTCTTTATCTGTATATACATACATACATACATACATATATCCATACATATATATATAGATCCATATGCATGCATACTTGCATACATAGATACAGATGAACATTACAATCTCAGCTCTCCCATTTTACTGCATAATTCAATTCACTCACGCATCATTTTTTGTTTTAGTTTATTTTTTTACTTTACTTTTTCATGCAGTTCATTTTTTAATGTTGTTTTTGTTTTTTTCCAGAAATTTCATGTTAAATAATTTTCTCAAATTGGAAAAGCTCTTTTTGAAAATTCAATTTCTTTGCCAATTGCTTTCTATTTATTATCGGTTCAATTAGTTTCAATTGTAGGCTATAATAAGCGGTCGCCCTGTTTTTCATCTTATTAGCTTTGATTTAGCCTTGCAATAATATTTATGCTTTGTTTTTGCATAATATTTTGCATTGCAATGTTGCGTAAAATCACTGGCATAGTTTGGGATGATGGTCAATTTTGCAATGTTCTTTTATTGCTTTTCGGTTATGTTCTTTTTTATTTCAATTTTAAAATTGTCTAGCCAAGCAAAGTTTAATGGAAAAGTACATCAAGTGTGAATTTAAATTTCTCGAAAATTGTCAAATTGTGCCGTACCGAAATTTGAAATTCTGAAATCAAAAAATGACAGTCTTCAATTTATTTGAACGTGATTTATTATTATTTATCATGGTGATGGTTTTTTTTCAAATTTTAAATGCTAGATGATTTTAGCATTTCGCCTGATTGTTAAATTGTATTGCTGCTGCTGCTGCTGCTGCATGTGTTCAGGGCAAACTGTGACTGCAATCAATGTTTCACTGTCGAATGAAACAGTTTTCACTTTTAGCTGATTTTTTCTGTTCAATCTGTTTTACTTAACAACTTTTTCAAATTGTTCACTATATTGCATTGTGTAGGTTGTTTGTTTTTAGAATTAGGCTTTAATTTGAGATGCGGCTTTATTTCAAAAGTGTTCGTCGATTTATCCTATACCATTATTGCTTATTGCTTACATTGAAAGTAAACTTTGTAGTTTGAAAAAAGAAAAAATGAAAAGAAATACAACTCATGAACGCATTAATGAAAAGCATAATTTTCAAAGCGAGCGAGTGGATTTATAAAATTTGCGCATGTGCTTTCCGATCTGAGGGGCACCATTGAGATTGATTCAGCATTGGTCAATTGAAAATCTTTGCAAACTTGAAGTAGTGCAATGTGTTAATTAATATGACAAGCTGTTGCTGGCTCAACTGCAATCACATAATAAGCTTACCGTAATGGTATGAACTTTAATAGAGGCGAATTTTGAGACGCATTTATTTCACTTTTATCGTGGTCAATTATAAATAGTTTTTTTCTTTGAATTTAACATTTTTAAAATATATTAAATTGGCTATTATTTTTTTCAGATTTGACTGGAAATTCAGTTGATTTGTATTGTCTGTGACAGATTCGTTGAAAGAGTTTCTGTTAGTCTGATGGTATCAATTTTGAAACAACTCCTGGAGACAAATCTTCAAACCGAAGTAAGTGGAATGCTTTTTTTTTCTCTTTTTCCCATTTCCAGATGTGCAAAATTTTTGTCCAAACATTGCCGGCAATGTTTTTGCATGCCCAGTGCCGGCAGTAGTAGAGTGTAGTTAGTATATGTGTGTTGTTCTTTTTTCTCACTTTATAACTCTGAAAATTGAAAACGTAACGCGCGTGCTGTTGATTAAGCCAGAGGCTGTATCGATGATCTGTTTCAACACGCTTTCAATTTGCATCATTCAACATCATCTGGCAAGCGTAGAGGCTGTTTCCGCACCGAGCTTGATCTTTTTATTACAGGCTGCCAAATGGCCAGAAACCACAAACCGTGCCAATTCGTACTTGATTGTACTTACTACTCGGAGGTGAATAATTTCATGCAGCCATCCTTATCCCCATTCACCTCTTTCCCCTTTCTTCTCTAGTCGGTTGGATTTCCCCTTCCCTCCCCCCCTCCCATGTTCCGTGGGATTCGGCAACATGCTTTTTCTCTATCTCTTCTAACAGTGGATGCTAAGTTTTCCATCAGCTATGTGATTAACATTTTAATCGCCTACACAGTTGTGTGATTGGTTTTATACGCGTTGATTGGCTTGATTTTTTTTCTTCTGTTTTTATGTTTTGAATCACCACGCTGACTTTTGCTCACTAATGTATTTCTTCTAGCAAGTAATGTTGGAGATTAGTTGCAATGCAACCGTCGGTAAATGTTGTTCTTTTTTCTTTTCTACATGAAGAAACTTAGCTTTGAGAGAAGTTTGTAATGATTTTTCCTTGAGCAAAATTTACTACTTTACAAATTACAGTGTGTAATGTATTTTTGTAACATTGGTACAATGACTTCAGACTGTTGCGGCTATTGTTCTTCTGATTTATATTATTTTATTTTTTTTTTAATTTTTAATACCACTTATTGAATTATGAATATTTCTGAAATACGGATATGTGTGTAATTTTTCTTTTTCTGCATTACACACCATCACTTAGTTGCATGCGCTGTTCTTTACTTGCATTTGGCTTTGGAGGACTGTACTGATGATATATGCACAGTTGGCTACATTTCTGCGTTATTGTTGCAGAAATCTTTCTCTTCTGTTAACTGAAATTGATGATGATCATTTTCAAATTGAACGTCACCATCAATTATTCACTGTATTCAAACTTTTACTTATTTCTTGTTAAAGTGATTTCTGTCGCAGTGTAAAAATGATGCAGCATTTGATAACTGGAAACTACTGGATTGTTCGAAATCATGAAGATTTGACATGATCACTATTAACAATTCTTTTTCTCTATTTAATGCAAAGCAAACACTCAGACATGGAATGTTACGATTCACACAAGAAAGTCGTGTTCCATTAACTTTTTAAATTCCTCAATTAAGATTCTACTGTGAATGCGAAGTTGCCTCTTTTCCAGTTAGCTGTTTCTCTTGACTTATGTAAACAACTGAGCACAAATACCTGCGTTTCTTAACTGTACGCTTTGAAAATAGAATATTTACATCTTACAGCAAGTTGCATGATTTTCTAACACAAAGGTATGCAATATAGATATTTTATTTATTTATTTATTTTATTTAAATTTATTTCAAACTCAATCAATGATCTCAATCAATAGAACAATATGCAAAGAAATGTGTTAGAATGGGAAAATATACCGCAGTGAATCATTTTTGATTTTTATTCCGTGCATATGTATGTATATTTATTTCATCATTTGTACAGAAAATAATGAGAAATTACATAAGACAGAAAAATAATGCCTCCTAATAGTAATGAGATAATTAGGGTGATGATGATGACGGTAAATGATAATTAATAGGTATTGTTAGTTTGACAGTTATAGATTTATGACCGTATAGCCGAGTTTAGCTTTTAGCTGAGATGGAGTAATGTTGTTTACAAATTTTGTTGCTGTCATGCAGTGCAAGTAAGATCGGATTCGACTTGCACATTGATGCGGCAATAATGAAAACGACGGGTTGGAGAAAGCTGTCAATTGTGATCATATGGTTTCAGAATTTAAGCTTTCAACTAACTGAACTGTTCTGATGAATATAATATAATCAGCTTCAGCTTTGAGTTTTGTACAATAATTAATGACATCTATAATATTACTATATTTTGATAATGTCACATATTACATGTATAGATTTTTTTATGTTTAAAAGTTGTTTGTTTAATTGAAGAGTAGAAGTAGTAGTAGTAGTAGTAATAATAATAATAATAATAGTTGAACATGTTATAGAATTTGACAATAGGGAAATTGTGATTTTGAAAGGCTTGGTTAATTTTGTGAAAAGCTAATCGAAAGCTAGAAAATGTGTTGACGATAATTGCAAGCAGTAAACATGAAAATAGGCAACAGTTGGCGTGTGAGAATAGACAGGCAGACAACAGCTGAGGTTATAAAATGAATTTTCAGATTTTTTGAACGATTTCATTTCTTGCATAAAAAAACGGGGATGTATTCTTATTTCTTCAACTGCATAGAAGAATCTTCTTTGAATGTATTTTTCTGTTTATAATTTCTTTTTTATTTTTCTCTTGCATGTTTTATGACAAAGCATTTAATTATTAAACTAAATAATAATAATCCACTAGGATAGTATTATTTATTGTTTTTCATGTAGTATGTTTTAGCATCCGTCATGTTCATTTCTTTTGATTCATTCAAATTCATCAATGTCTACCCAACTAGCTTTTCTTACATTTGTTTCAATTATTATTTGTACAGACACAATTGACCAGTTTACATCTAGCATTATTATTATTATTATTATTATTATTATTATTATTATTATTATTATTTTCTTCACTTTACACAACAACAGTAGTTAATAGTAGTGGTGTAAGTTGAAGCACGCAACTTAGAAGATGATTGATTGTTTGTTAAAAAGAAAGCACTACTTTTTCTTCTTCTATACACAACGATAGTACCACACAACTGACTAACATTTAACCAGTATATATTTCTTGTCATAACTGCATCATTGAAACTGTACAAGTGCGCTTGTTCGTTTATTTATTATTGCAATTGTTATCATTCTGATAATAGTGGAAAAAATTTACTACTATGCAAATGTAGCGCATATTATTATTTATATTGTATGAGCATTATAATAATTGTTAACAAATTGATTTGATTGTAATATTTAAAGATTCCAAAGAAATGAAAGACAATATATTACAATATATGAAGGAGAATTCAATCAGAATATATTATTATTACATTTGTGTATATTTACTTTAAATAATAATTGTTCATTGTTATTCAATTGTACTGTTGCATACTGCAGTAGTTGTTGTAATTTCAATTTACATTAATAACTAATTTCTACAGCATGCTGTTTGCTTATTGTCTTGTGTTGTATTTAAACTTTATTTGTAATAATAAATCTTATAAAAATTGTTTATATGATATATACAATTTTAATGATAATTTTATGTAAATACAGTGTTACTGTTGTTGTTGTTGTTGTACACATTTTTTGTGTGATGATTGTTGGATAACAGACCTTATTAATATTATTTTGTGCAATGCTTAGATGAGCTTTTGGATGCATGTTTGTGCTTAGTGCTGACTGGTATTTTTTTTTATAAATTTACTCTTGAAAATACTAAAGAAAACTTTTTTTTTAATGTGACGTACGAAACCATTTTGAAATTTGTGTATCCATCCTGTTGACATTATTCAAGTGTATTAGTATTTTTTTTTTAAATTCAAACTGTATTTCACTTGATTACTGAAAATTAACACTTAATCTTGTTCCATTATTGTTCTGTAGATTAGTTACAGTTGTTTATATTGCATTTAACTTTTAAACTACTCTAATATGAAAATATTAATTTTATAGTAATTTATGCAAATTGTTATTTTCATTTATAGGTTTTATCATTTGAAATAATTTATAAATATTTACAAAATTAATTTAAATAACTTGAATAAATTATTAAACTTTATTATTATTATTGATGATGATGATGATGATGAAGGTTAGAAAGTGAAATTACATTAGTTAGTAATGTTTCATTTTTTTCATTTATCATCATCATCATTTATTTATATATTAAAATAGAATTTTGTTATTATTGATTTTTATTGTGAAGAAAATTTTAATATTTTGAAAAATTGCTAAAAATTGATTTTTTAGATAAATAAATAAAAAATATAACATTGAACACAGAGTTTTATATTTACATTATAAGCATATGCTTAGAAGTTCAATTTTTTTTTTATGTAAAAGATATAGTGTAACAAGTCACGAATTATTATTCCAATTAGTAGTAGAAAAAAAGTGTGTTGATTGTAATAGTATAGGAAGTGCTAAGAAGTGATGATGATGATGATGATGATGATGGATGATGAAGGAGGAGGAGGAGGAGGAGGAGTTAGACAAGATGATGATGTTGAAAAAGAAAGTTATGCAGGTGCTTTTATACAATGTCGGTTGTTTTTCTTGTTTTCACTGATCGATTAGCTTTTTCTGTCATGCAGTCAATGTAACTAGCTAACTAGCCTAGCTAGCTAGTTTGTTAGCTGGCTTGTAGCCAAGTAGCTAGAGTGTTATGCTTTTGGTTATAAGTTTGCTATCTGTCTTTAAGCAGACTTAATTTCACAGAGCGTATACAACTTTTTGAATATTAGTAGATATATGTAGTAATGCTTGTGGTTTCACGTGCTGTCGTCTGTCGTTTGGTTTATTGCAAAGTTGATCAGTCAGTCGGTCGGTCGGTCAGTTGGTCGGTCGGTTGTTAGCTAGCTTATGCTTGTGTTATTGATCAAGAGTTTTGCTATTTGGCGCTATGCATAGTTTCCTGCATAGCTTCCGCAGGGAAAGGGAAAAGCTATAGTAATATTTAGATGATTTTCTATCGTCTGACCATTGACTGACTGACTGACTGACTGACTGTTTTGCTTAACTCGTTGTCGTCTGCATAATCGACCACGAACTGTGGATAGATAAATTGAAGTCGATTGAAAAGTGCTTTATTTGAACAACAATCATCATCAATATGCATACAGCTACTAATTTCAATATCACTTTATATTTCTTTAGTTATTTATTTTATTATTTTTTTTTCTTCTTTAATTCAATGTTAAATATTGTTTATTGGTTGTTGTTGTTGTTGTTGTTCTGCTGTTGCTTCTGCTTCGGTTTGTGAAAATGAATATTTGAGATCATTTTTATCAAAAACTGTGCTTCATGAGCGAAATTAATATGAACAGTTGTTTCGTTTTACTTTGCAATTATAGAACAATAATTAATGAATATGTTTTGTTGTAATTTGAAAGTATATCAAAAGATATTTAAAATTGAATTTAAAATGATTAAAAATAAGTGACATTTTAGACACATGTTATGTTGGCTTTTGGCCAACAAATATAGCCTGAAGTGAACTGTAGTTTGTTGATTAGCCGTTGTCTGTATATTGAATTGCATTTGATAGATAGACTAGAGCTTTCAGTAACCGACTGTTAGCCTACAGGGGTCGATCGAAGAGTCTGAAGTCAACATTGTTTCTGTTTTCTGTCTGAAGCTTGCCAACAGTCAGTTAGCTTGTCTGGAAGTCAGCTTTAATGAGCCGTGCAATAGCGAGGCATGACATGCACTTTTAAGCCCTAATTTTTGCAAGCCAGTGATCAATTTATGTTTGTCAATTTAGTATTATAGTAACACAAATGCAAAAAAGACATTTTATTTGTATGCATTTTTGATTGTTATTTGCAAATATGAATTTCAATTGGAATTTATAATTTTATCTCATATGCAAAACGAATAGTTTGATATCAGGATACTTTGCATTTCACTTTACAAAATATATATATATATATATATATGAATATGATATTGGAGGGCATTTTTGTGTTAATTTTGTCAAAATTTACTTTATAAATTTTCTCAGTTTGTAACAGAGAAAATTGTAAGATTTTTTGATGCATTGCATTGGTTAGAGCAAAAGCTTGTGAGCTGCATTTTCTGTTTTATCTATCAAACAAAATCAGTGCAATATTTTCATCATCGTATCGTTTTTGGTGAAATTGCTTCATTTGAAAACTGTCAATTTATTGATTTTTAAAATATAATTGCAGTGTTTTTGAATGTGAATGATTTCAAGCTTGAATAGTCAGTCACCAAGCGAATGGTTTTTTTTCTGTTTTCATCTTTTTTTTTGTAATTTAAGCTATTATTGTTGCAAAGTAGGTCGTTGAATATCTGATGCATTTGGTCATTTGGTGCAAATGCAAATGCTTTCTTTCTAATTTTAGCTCAGTAAATAATAACAGTTTTATTCAAATTCAATTTTATATGATCATCATTGAGATGTAATTTTGTATAATTTGTATAAGTGATGTAAAATTTTTATTTCATTTTCTTCATCTTGTGTGCTTGAACATTATTATATGTAAAATTTTGAAAATGTTTGAATGAATTGAATTTATAAATTTTTACAATAATTTGTAAAATATTGTATCGAGTAGAATGTTTGTTTAAATTAACATAATAAATAATGTGTTTTGTTTTGTTGATGCGTGTTCAAAATCTTGTTCATATATGGAAAAATGTTTTATTAGCATTATTGATAAGATAATTTATCATGATCATTGAGTGATTTGAACGGAAACTGTTTCTGTTTATTCATAGATGAAGTATTGTGTGTGTGTGTGTGTAATTGAAGAATTGTTTGTTTTGATGATAGTCTACAAGAATAATGAAAATGAAGGAACAGTGCTATGATGAAGCTAATATTTCTCAAGTGTTAAGATTTGTTTTTGTATGAACAATTTTTGCTTGATTAAACAGTAGTTGTAATCTTAGCATACTTCTGTATATTTATAATGTAATTGTTGTAAATTTTGTAAAATGTGTAATGTTGTTTATTTTCTTTTGTATTATTATTATTATTAATTGTGTGCTAATGTACCGAAGTGAGAGTGAGCATCCAACCAACTGCAGACTGCTAGTTATTGATCTTTTTATTCGCCTGTCCTCTGTCGGTACCGACCGACAGATAACAACGACTGCATGCATGCAATATTTTTCACAGAGCCCTTTTCAATTAGTCTCCTCACATTTGTTCGATTTGGTCGCAACATAGCGACCAAGCAATTTCCATTGCTTCAGCTTTGTTGTAAAGCTTATAAGAAGAAGAAATGGAAGAAGTTACGATCCTATGATTAATAATGGTTCGTCAAAAAGTTGGTCAACACAGTTCCTTGTGGTCGATTCCAATAGATGACGTTCAGCTATATATATATATATATATATATATATATATATATATAGCTGGCTCAGTCATTTTCATATTTTCTGTGTTTCTGGTCAATTGTCAGCATTTTGCATGCTTGGAAAATGAGTTTTACTGAAGTTTGACGGTTATAAATGAAAATGGAATTTTTGAATAATATTTTTTGTTATATATTTTTATACAAAATTTTTATATTAGTTGACATGTTTTGTCAGTATGAAACGTTTTGAAATTATCGACTGGCAATGAATGTATGATTGAACCATGACTTGTCGAGTAAGAAAGTTCGATTCATTTTATAAATCGTTCACTATTTTAACTAACAGCTATGCGCACCACCCATTTCCTTGCGTTTGGCGTGAACGTTTCGATTGTGTTCTGTATTTCTTGCATTTAGTCATCGATCACTCAATGCTTATCAAGCGTGAAACCGGCCTCCGGCCGGCTTGTAACGTTTGCAGCTTTTGTTGCTTTCTATGCAAAGCTTACTTGTATGTAGGGGTTGCTTTGGCCAGAGTGACATCGTCATTTGTCATTTTTCTTCACCAGTGTGCATTTCAACTTTATTTTTATTCAATTGGACATATATTTTCTTGATGGCAAGCAAAATGTGCTTGATATTTTATTTCACTGCCAAATGGTGCAGTTGGGTTTTTGTTGGAACTTTTTTTCCATCATCTTCAGCTTCCTCTTTTTCAACCAGTTAACCAAATGATTGATGATTTGCAGAAATGGAATAGGGGACATGAGACTCGATGAGAGAGAAAGAGTGAGAGAGACAAAGAAAGAGCACACTTTTAAGCATACTTTTTAGTCGAAAGCAGCCGTCGAAAAACTTGCATTTCTATCTGATACTGTAAGCTTAGATGATGAACGACCAGATACACGCGCGGCTGTTTGTCATTATCCTTCTGCACACTGATGCCAGTGGGCATTTTGCCTAGATTTTACTCACTTACTTGCACAAAGCATCGTCTACCACTGTTCACTGTTAGCCGTTCAGCTTTATTTAGCTTGGCAGTAGTCGTACTAGTAGCACTAGTAAGCTGCGTGCTTGCTTGCTTGCTTCACAGTTGCTTGCTTTGTGACTGACCTCTGCTGAAATTTGACTATTATATTGTCTTTATAACGTTGTTATTTTGTTTGATTTTTATTTTCCCTGTACAATTACTCTGCATGTAAATTATTTTTTTTAATATAATAATTTATTAATTTTTTTTATATAATATATTTTTTAATTGCTTTTTAGTTGACGCGTTTATTTTTTTCATTGCTTTTGCTCTGCTTTTTTCCATTGCTTATTTTTTTAAAAAAATGTTATTCTGTTTTGTTATTATTATTATTATTATTATTATTATTATTATAGTTGATGTTGTTTTATAAAATGAAATTAATTTCCTTTTTAGATGGCTTTTTCTGGCGAAGAAAATGCACCAGAATCGACCGGTGGTGAACTTTGCAACGGTTCTTCTACATCTGAAATTCACGGTTCCAATAATAATGATAATCAAACTTCACAAGCAACGGTGACAGCAACGGAACAGCAACAGTTGCAAGAAATGGGCGACTGCTTTTTGAATAATCTAGGGCTGAAAAAGGAACAACGACTTTGCAACGGTAGCACGTTGGATTTGAATTGCAACATCAACGTTGCTGTGGCTGATGACGAGGATGACGATTCACTTCCTCAGGCTGACGATGCCAACAACAACAACAGCAACAATGCCCTTCAGCAGCAGCAGCAGCAGCAACTAGCTCAGCTGAACAAGGCAAAAACTGCTGACGTTCAGTGCAACGGTTTGGTGGCAAATGTCCAACTACCTGCCAAACGATCCGCAAGAACAGCTGCCAAGAATCGAAGTTTGCTTGATTCATTGTTGACAATTAAAAAAATTAAAGTCGAAGAAGCGGCCGCTTCAGTTATTGCCAAACAACAAGACAACAGCAGCATTTCGAAAACTGCTGCTGCTGCCGATGCTGCTAATAATAATAATAATAATAATAATAATAATAAAGTTGATCCTCAAGCAGAATCGGCGGTGAACAACAGCGGTGGCGGCTTGTTCGAATCACCTTTGCTTTCAAATGGCAACGCTGAAACGACTGTTCCGATGAATCCCCGGTCGGGTGGTGGTGAGTTGTTCAAAAAAATTTAAACACTTTTTAATTAATAATTTAATTTTGTTTATTTTGCTTGTTGTGTTTGTTGCAAAATGAAACTCTCCATTTCAGCCGGCAGTAGTGGTGCTGGTGCTGGTGGTAAATTGCATGGCAACGTTTACCAAGCTGAGAAGTCGTTCATATGTGAAATTTGCGGTAAAGCGTTTCGATTTCGAAGCAATTTGGCTGAGCACAGGTCTGTGCACACGTCGTTGAAGCCTTACGTTTGTCGCTTTTGCGGAAAATCCAGCCGCTTGAAAGGCAACTTGACCAAGCACATTTTGAAACATCACAAACGTGAACAGAACGAATTCATCGGAAAAGACGACATCATCATCAAGAAAGGTAAGAAGAGTGTCAAAGATCCGGCGGCTGTGGATTTTTTGGAAAAATCGATGATCATTTTGACCAGCGAACAGGCGGCTATGAGCACTGCCGCCGGCCAACAGCAGCAGCAGCAGCAGCAACAACAACAGCAACAGCAACAGCAACAGTCGACACAGGCAGCAGCTGTATGCCAGTCCAATTCAGGCGGTGGTGGGGTCGCCGCCGCCACTACAGTTATGGATGAGTGCCTGAAAGCGGAAAAATATTTCGCTCCGATCCAAGAAGCTCGTCGTTCGTCGCCAATGTTGTTCAACAGTGCGTCGTTGTTCTCCAATGATTTGGTGAACGATCACGACCATCAGGGCCATACGGTAACAGGAGCAGGAGGGGCGGCGGCGGCAGCAGCAACAGCCGCGGCAGCGGCGGCGGCAATTGGGGTTGGAGGAATTGGCGCGGTCATCGAAGCGGCCAAGGAATTATTGCCGACCGCACGAAATCGTCGAATCACCATGCCCGGCACTGAACCGACCGCTAAGAAAGCGCCAGCACCCAGACAGTCGCTGTTCGGCAATGCCGCCGCTTTGGAAGCTGTGGGCTCGACGTTGGCCTCGTACGGCAACGCTTTTCCGTACAGTATGCTTTTCGAACAGCGTGATTCGTCGTCGTCGTCGTCGTCGTCACCAGCCACCACTACTCTGGAGGAGAGCCTTGCCAATATGGGTGTTGCACTTGCGAACCGACAGCGCATGATGACCACACCCCCCGCGGTGCCGAAAACGTTCCCGGTTAGCGCGATGAACAGCACTCGTTGTCAGATTTGTCAGAAGCATTTTCGCAAATCTGCCAATCTGGCTTTGCATCTCATGGTAAAGCACCATTTCCCGCCGCCTAAGGAGACAATGCTGGAAACGGTGTCGCCGCCGTCGTCGTCCGCCGGTACTGGCGGTGGCAACGTTGTCAAGCTGAACGATCTGTTGCTGTTTGCCGCCAGCGATCACCACCGAGATCAGGAGGTGAACAAGCGACAGTCGCCGTTGTCGGTCGCCTCCTGTGGCGCTCAGCGAACCGAATCGCCACGTCTGTTCAAAGATGCCTACTGCAACACGCCTTCCTTGTCGACGGCCAGTGGTCATCCGTCGTCGGCCACACTGGCGTCGGAGAAGTTGCGCGAAACTGTGGCCGCGGCCACCGCTGCTGCCGGCGGTTGCACTTCGGCTTTGTCAGGCGATTTGAAGGAGGTGAAAACGGCCCTTGCTCAGATCAAGCAAGCAACCGGTGACTCGGCCAAAGTTGGGGCGTTGTTCAAAAATTTGGAAACCCGCATCGCGCATCTCGAACGTCAAATGGAAACTTCAGCCAACACGCTGTTTGCAGTCTTCCACATGCAGTCTGAAATGCACAACGCTTTCAACGCTTTCAAATGGGATATGGTTGAACAATTGAAGAACTTGCCCAGAGGAACGGACTTGGCACGCCAATCGCGTGGACGATCTACACCAAAAAATGCACCTACTACTACTACTACTACTACCACTACCACCACCACTACTATTAATGCTAATAATAATATTAATACTAATAATTCGTCATCATCTTAATTGTTGTTCAACTTCATCACCTTTCAACTTCTTCTTCTTCTTCTTGTTTTTCCTCTTCCCATTATTTTTACTACAATTAATTCTACTTTTTTTAAAAAAAACTGATATTTTATTTCTTATTATATTTTATTTTTTATTTTCTTTATTATTT
Source organism: Trichinella pseudospiralis (assembly GCA_001447645.1). Classification (NCBI taxonomy): domain Eukaryota; kingdom Metazoa; phylum Nematoda; class Enoplea; order Trichinellida; family Trichinellidae; genus Trichinella; species Trichinella pseudospiralis. Next base: position 98,366 of record JYDV01000144.1, read on the forward strand.
TTATTTATTTCTTGTTTCTTACTTTGCCCCACCCTTTTTTCTCCCGCTCCCCCTCTCCCTCTTTTATCATCTTATTTTACTTTTTTTGCACATTTAATTTCAATATTCCATTTCAATTTATATTTATTTCCGTTTTGCATCTCATCTTTGATCCTGAAGAAAGAAAGAAAAAAAAGAATGATTATTGTTCGTTCATTTATTCAGTTCAATTGTTTCCTACCTCTGGCCGGTTGCCTTTCTTTAAATAATATTATAATATCATCCAAAATCATTTTCACATTTTATTCTTCTTATTCTTCTTCTTCCTTTTCAAAAATCTCTGCTTCTTCCCAAAATTTTTTTCCGTGTTCTGCTTGCGTGTGTGTTTTATTATTTTTCTCTTCTAGATTTTTATTCCGTTTGTATTTCATTTCTTCTCTTCAATTTTCTTCTTCTTCTTCTTCTTCTTCTTCTTTTTCTTCTTCATTTATTCATAATTTTAATATTTTTCAGCCTGCTTGTTATGTGATAGTGAAAAAATAAGCACGCGTTCTTTAATTTCTGCTACCGTTTGTCGTCGTTTTATTTCACTGCTTTTTCTCTTTTTGACTTAAGCAGATGCGAAAGAAGATGCTGACTTCATTGATACTGTAGTTCGTTGTTTACGATACGCAGCTTCAACTCTACGGCATATGAACAACGAACTTAAACCTTTTATATGTTCAAATATATCTGTTGCCTGTACCACTCGGACAATTGGCTATGGATGATGTTTTTGTTGAACAATTGTTCACGTCCAATGTCAACTTTCAACTTTCAAGCCGGTAGCCAAAAATTATTATTATTATTATTATTATTATTATGAATAAGAATGAGCATTTCTTTTATACACAGTGTGCTGAACTAGTTAGATTGTTAGCAAGCATATTTCAATTAACGTTGCCATCCATCCATCCATCCATCCAACGCGTGCTTTTTATTTTACCTTTGTTTGCCCCATTCTTTTTTTCATGCTCTCCTGTTTTTGTTTTCTTTTGCACTTTTTTTGTGTTTTGGTGCTCATATTTAAATTTAAGTTTGTTTCAAAATCTCCGTAGTTAATAATTTGCGTGAATAAAACTGCGTCTTAGCGGAAAAACAACGACATTATTCATTCAATCTGTGCAATGCAAATCAGAAAAAGAATACTACTTTACAATCAATTATTACAAACAGTACTATGCTATTAATAATATTTTTACTTTTTTGGCGAAAACTGATCTCAGCTGACAACTTCAACTTTGCAAAAGAACAATCGATGAGCTCAAAGGTAAAGCGAACCGTATAAAGAAATTACAAAATCACATCCAACAGTTTACCATTTATGCTTGCTTTCAACAATTCACTTAAAATTTCTGCATTCCTTCTACGTGCACATAACAACGCAATAAATACGTGTGAATAATTCTCGCAAACGAATATTCACTTTTGCATTACGATGATTGTTTTACAGTCACTCTACAGCTACTTTGAACAGATATGAAATATATAATGGAAATAAGAATTTAAAGTGCAAATTGAAATCACATTTTTTTTGGGCATGATTAATTATCGCTTTACCATATTGCATATTGAAATATTATTATGATAATTTTAAAATTCAAAGAAATTCTGCGGACGCAATTGTAGGAATATAATAATTGCCACGAATTATTTATCATATACGAACGGTTTAATACAGTATGATTTGCTGACTTGCTTATTCTTTATTGTACCGTCGTCATTGCAGCAGTTGTGCGATGGAAATGCAAATTTTTTTATGTGACTACTATTTGTTTACTTTTCTGGTCGATTGCTCAAATAATTGTAGCAATTAGCAGAATAATAATGGAGAAAAATAACAAAGTGAAAATGATCATCAACGACCAACCAGATGGAAAAAGTTTTCGGTAAGTTTGATTTTTTTTGAATTGTTTCACAGTTGATAAGAAATGTAGCTACGAATAGGTAGGTTTACTAATAAGACTGAATAGCAACGGTGTTTGTGTAATCTTTCAACAGTTTTTACATCAAAATTTGACGCAAATTCTGCAAATAACAATCACTTTGAGATGTTGAATAACCACAGCAGTTCATTCATTATATGTAACATATTTTGAATGGAAAGCATGATGTCACATTGACTAGATGTATAAAATAAGCTTCGGTATAAATTCGAATCTGACGAATTCAGGTCTAATAATACACTACGTGAGGGTTGTTTTTCAATTATGCAAATCAAGTTACGCCTGTGTTATCTCAGTAATGGCGTGTTTGCTTGACTGACAAGGCAAGCTTGAGCGCTTTTTCAGATTACTACGATCACTCAGTGAGCTTCATTTAAAAGTAACTGTAGATTAACGGTGTTTGGCGTTTGAACTTCAAAATTATTAAGCCTTCTTACATCGAAACCCAGACCAACACAGATGCGTTTCCTGTTTTGTCAACTTTATCTTCATTTCTTGAAAATGATTGAGTGATCATAATTTTCAACGACACAAAAAACGGTGCTCTAAATCATAAGAACAAGCGTATTTTGTTTGGTAACTTGCATTTTGCCAGAGTTACTTGTAATTTCCACTAGACATTATCATCTTATGGAGGACGACAACACAGAAATTAAAGCATTGATTGGAAAGCACACTGCTAAAGTATGGAAAAGAGAAGAATTATTTTAAGATGAAGTTAAAATATATTGTTTTAAAAATAGAATTATGGAAATGTAACTTATAATTAGAAATTCAGTAACGTACAGTAAATTGATTGCCAAATTACCGATGAGAAGGTTGAAAAGTAATAGACCAATCAGAGAAAAGTAAAGGTTGCATGCACAGTGAAAATTTCATTTGAGTGCTCTGTTATGGTGCGTAACAACAGTGCAAGTGTGAAAGAAACTTAATCAAGGTAAAAATTTAATATAAAACATATTTTCCCGATGTTTTCTCACGAATGCATGCTGTTTTAATTTTAATATGCACAAAATTTGAAAAACAGTTGGGGCGAAATTGTCAGTTTTATACATGATTTAACGTTGATTTGTTTCAAAAAATTAATATTCCAATTTGTTATCAAGCGCAAACGTCTAGATATAACTGTAGATAGAATACGTTTCATTTTTCAATTTGCACTTGGGTTTGGCGTTGAATTTTGTTGTGAACAGAACGTGTCAAAACGATTAGTGTTTTCTATTATGCAGATCAGGAAGATATTGTTTCTCATTTAATTCATTTAACTTTATAATCACATTATATTACTTCTTAAATTTTACATAATCACAGACAGGAAATTAAGTTTTTTGTCTGCCTAATTTTTTTGTACGCTTATATTTCGGTGTAAGGCTATTTGCGATGAGTTGCATTTATGTAGGACATTTTTGAATTTTGAAATTCAAAATTCAGACATGCGAAGGCGTATTTTGAT